>CAJHQP010006567.1:0-37409 GCA_905132765.1 Moricandia arvensis | reverse complement strand
TCTCTGCCGTCTTCTTTTGTGTCTTTGTATCATTAATTATTATAAACAAGAACACGAGCATTTAATGTTTGTAAGAGATGAAATCTGGATCATTGATGTTGAATGTAAATCAATAAATCCAACGGTTAGAATTAAATGTAGATATGTGTCAAATCAATTTTGGTCTGTGAATAAAATAATGTTTTTCTTTTTTCAAATTACATTAAATGAAAATTGAATTAGTTAGGAATGAAAAGAACGAGAGTGGACTTAGTTTACAAAAAGTGTCATAGGAGTATAAACTGACCTATTATGAAATAAAAAAACTTAAAAATGTCTCTGAGCGTAAATGTTTCGTAATAATATCATGTAACAATTGATTTTACAAGTAGAGATGAATGAGGATATTAAAAAAAAACAGTTGTTAATTTGTTTCTATTTTTAATAGGTAAAGACACCAAAGAGAGTACAGAAAGAAGAATTTTAAAAAGAGTAATAATAAACACAAATAACTAGAGAATTAAATGAATAAAACCAATCTTGATTCTGACCATTTCTAGCGTTGGCTTCCCCGATCATCATTCAACCGATTCTCTCTGTCTCGATCTTCGCAAAGTTGAATCATCATGGGCAATGTAACCGGTGGATTTCGCCGGGACTATCTCCCGCCACCGCCACCGGCACCGCCATACCCAAACCCTAATCAACCTCCGTTGCAGTATTACCAGTACCAAGGCTATTATCCGCCGTTTCAGTACCACAATCAAGGTGCTAGGGCTCCCTACGGAGCGACGCCTCCTCAGTATCCTTACGTCGAGCACCAGGAAGCAATTACTATAAAAAACGACGTCAATCTGAACAAGGAGACCTTGAGATTCGAGCCTGATGAATCTAACCCTGGAAAGTTCTTGCTCTCCTTCACCTTCGATGCCAACGTTCCAGGAAGGTAAAACGATCCTTGTGTAGTAGAGATTGTCTTGTTAGAGATCTTACATGACTCTTACTTGGTTTTGTTTCTGATTACTTGTTATTATACTCTTTACTGGTTTTGTCTTTTTGTGATCAACAGCATCACTGTGATGTTCTTTGCTAAAGAAGGCAAAGAGTGTGACTTGGTTGCGACTAAAGAGGATCTTTTTCCATCTATAGCTGTTAGTTTTTCAAAGGGTTTTGGACAGAAGTTCAAGCAACCTTGTGGAACAGGGATTGAGTTGTCTGCTTTATCAGAGGCTGAGTTGGTTGAAGCAAATGAGACTGATGTGTATCATGTGGCAGTGAAGGCAGAGGCGTTACGAGAAGATGATCCCGAGGCCAAAACGCCGAATCGTCAGATAACTCATGCGGTTTTAGAGAAGGATAAAGGAGAGTACAAGGCTAAAGTGGTGAAGCAGATCTTGTGGGTGAATGGGAGTAAGTATGTTCTTCAAGAGATTTATGGGATTGGTAATATAGCTGATAGTAGTGGAGAAGATGAAACCGAGCCAGGAAAAGAATGTGTGATTTGCTTGACAGAGCCACGAGACACCACTGTTCTCCCTTGCAGGCACATGGTAAGCGCATAAACATCTCAGACATATAGATCTACTTCATCTGTTTTGTAATCTACTTACTTGAGCTGATCTTGGAGAGATTTTAAGAAATGGCTTTGTCCCTGACAGATTGCTAACTTTCTTTCTTTTTTTATGTTCTTGTAGTGTATGTGTAGCGGTTGTGCAAAGCTATTGAGGTTTCAGACAAACCTCTGTCCCATCTGTAGACAACCTGTGGATAAGCTTTTGGAGATAACTGTCAACACCAATGGCTCGAATCACTGAACTTTGCCATGTTCCACTTCCAATGTTTGTACAGAGTCAGCTTCCCAATGTTCTTGCTTTGTGGTTAGATATACAGTCTTTGAAACTCATGTTACTAACTACATTATGCCAAGTAACACTTTAATTCCACTTTTTCCATTTGTGTTAGTATTATATCATTAGGCTACTTTTGGTACTATAAGAAACCTTATGCCGCGTTGTTGTATACATGAGCAAAGGTTGTTGCAACATAGAAAAACAACACAAGATAAGTTAATCAAACGACATATTTTTAGTTTGTAAGCTTCATTTACCTGAGCTCTTAGTCTTCTCACCAATGATGAACAAAGACGCCTCTGTTTCTGAGGCTCTTAATCATACTTGTTCTGTCACTGTACCCTGTGCAGTGAAGAAACAGTTCATCAATTGGGCAGGTCGCACCAATCTCTATCAGCTCAGAGAGAAACTTCAGTTCGGAGTCACTTGTGTTCATCTTCAAAACAACGAAATAAGCAAAGCTTGCTGATTCCTTGAACCATACTAGAAAAACAAAGCTATCAGGTTTCTTCATAGTCTCCAGGACTAGCTATTGTTAGCTGCTGCTAGTTACCACTGATTCTTGTGTGAACATCAAGCCTGAGAGAGGTTCAGTGTGAACATCAAGCCTGAGAGAGGTTCAGTGTGAACACGGTGAGCTACGACCGGCGAGAGCTTTGGAACATCTCGTTTGCAAGGAGTGGATTGAAGAGTTCCCATTGGTATGACATTGTCCCAGTGAGCCGATTGGCTTCCTGTGCTGTAAGTGGGAGGTCCTCCTGGGGGTCGTCTAAGCGGAACCACGATCTCGTCCATTTCAAGGTCTCATAGAAGTAGTTGGGTGTCCTGGGGATTCAACATAGGAAAAACAGCACAGTGTGGTGAGGCCAAAGACTTGGAGATCATATATAGAGGAGAATTAAGAAGACTAAAATCATAGGTGTTAGGTGTCTAACGGTTACAACTAATCAAGCTAATCACCAGTCTTGATATTCTTCTTGGATTCTTTCGACGATGATCTCTCCTCTCACACTCGTTCTCACTCTAACTCTCCTACGCAATCAAGATCATATGAAAGCAATAAAAGACACACGAGAGTTATTGATCAACCAATGTTTGCCTCCGATGTGGAGCACTACTCACTGGAGCCAAATTCAATCCGACAACCCACTAGAACGAGGGTCTTGAGCTTTCACACACCGATGAGCTCAAGCTTAAAACAAGAAGGTCAAACACTTACACTAAGGATAACAACCCTAATAGTTTGTACCTACCTTTCTATACTTGCAAGGGCTTACAATAACCGGTTTAACCAGACTCTTAGATCAGAACTAGAATTGTACCAAACCGGTAAACCAATTTCGAATTTGTTTAATCCTCTGAGCCTAACATAGTATTTGAGCCTCCTCGAAATATCTTCTCAAGTTTAGTCCATAATTCAACAATCTCCATCATGGACTTAACTTGCACAAACTCAACTCGTTCTTATACTCGTGAATCACCTTCCGGATCTAGACGATATGGCGGGTGCTAAAAACCATAGGCTCTGGTGACCTTGAGCATGTCCAACGCTGAGTTGAACTTGCTCACTGGAACTACTTTGGTCAAGATGTCATCCGGATTCCTACTCGTGTGAATCTTCACCACTTCCACCACTTCCACCACACCATCTTCGATAATCTCTCGGATGAAATGATACTTCACACCTACATGTTTAGTCCTCTCGTGGAACACATTATTCTTCGAAAGACATATAGCACTTTGCGAATCACACCAGACCTTGATGGCCCCCTGCTCAACTCCAAAATCTTCTAGTAGACCCTTCAACCAAATAGCTTCTTTTACCGCTTCAGTGAGTGAAATGTACTCCGCCTCCGTCGTGGATAAAGCCATAACTGGCTGCAAAGTTGACTTCCAACTTACGACATTGTCTCCCACGGCAAACACATACCCTGATGTTGACCATTTCTTGTCCAAACCTGCTGCAAAATCTGAATCAGAGAAACCCTGAACGTTGAAGTCTTTTGACTGTGTATAATGCAGCTCCAAATCCACTGTTCCTTTGATGTATCGAAACAACCATTTTATTGCTTCCCAGTGAATCTCTCTTGGCTTACTCATGAAGCGTCTTACCAACCCGATGCCAAACGCCAGATCTGGACGAGAACCCACTATTTCATACATTATGCTTCCCACAACTGAGCAATACAGAAACACCTCAGTATCCAATAACTCATCCCTTTCTTTAACTAAAGCCAACTTAAAATGAGCTCCAATGGGTGTCAAAGAACTCTTAGCATCCTCCATTCTGAAAATTTTGACCACCTTCTTCAAGTAACCACTTTGTGACAGATGCAAAATACCATTTGGTCTATCCCTCGAGATATCTATTCCTAATATTCTCATGATAACCCCCAAGTCCTTCATTTCAAATTCTGAACTCAACTCTGATTTCAACTTCTTAATCTCTGACATGCTCCTTGACGCAATGAGTATGTCATCCACATACAAAAGAAGATAAACTGTGTCGCTGCCTGCTTCAGCTCTCGTATACACACTGATCATGTTGACTCCTTGCGAACATATTTGACTTCATGAACTGATCGAATCTCTTGTTCCACTGTCGTGGGGACTGCTTCAGTCCGTATAGAGACTTCTTGAGCAGGCACACATGATCTTTCTTAGCCCTATCTTCATACCCTTTTGGCTGGTATATGTACAAATCTTCATCCATGTTCCCGTGAAGAAAGGTTGTCTTCACGTCCATTTGTTCTAACTCCAGGTCTTGATTTACCACTAATGACAGAAGCACACAGATGGAGACGTGCTTGACTACCGATGAGAAGACTTCTTGGTAATCAATCCCTTCCTCTTGAGTGAAACCTCTGGATACCAACCGGGCGTTGTACCTGTCAGGTTTTAGACCCTATATGCTAGGTTTAATCTTGAATAACCACCTATAACTTATGATCTTCCTATTCTCAGATTTCTTGACCAGTTCATTAGTATGATTCTTCTTTAGAGACTCCATCTCTTCATCAGTAGCCCCATTCCATTTATCCCATTCAGGACTCGCACATGCTTCTTGATAGCTCTTAGGTTCTTCAGTGTTCATTAGGAGTGACACCATTAACGCGAATGCCACCTCCTCTTCTGTACAGTCATAGTCATTGAACCTGACTAGAGGCACCACCACCCGCCTTGGCCGTCACGAGCTAGGTGATAGTTTGTGAGACTAGTCTGGCTAACTCACTCGCCTCTCGATCCTGAACTGGTTCTGATGCGGTAATCTCTTCATTGTGAACTGCTCCACCATGATCCAAACCCGTGTCATCCTCTGTGTCATCATCAAGTTCCATGGTCAGTTTTGAGGTTCCACCGGTGTCAGTAACTTCTTCTTTGTGACTTAGTGGGTTCATTAGATCCTTGTATACGACCCCTTCTTGGAATCAAACATTCCTTGACACCACAGTCGTCTCAGCATCTAGCATCCAAACCTTGTATCGTTGGTTTCGGTAGGATAGCCAATGAAGATTCCCTTGGAAGCCCTTGGTTTAAGTTTACCTTGATCTGCATACATATAAACAACATAACCAAGACGTCTCATATGTTTATAACCAGGTTGTTTACCTAACAAAACCTCTTCTGGTGATTTGAAATTGATGGATGCAGTGGGAGACCGGTTTATCATGTACACTACAATACATGTAGATTCAGCCCAGAACACCTCTTGAAGTCCAAACTCATTTAACAAGCACTTGACTTTCTCCATGATTGTTCGGTTCATGCGTTCGGCTACACCGTTTTGTTGCGGGGTATACGTGCATGTCATGTGCCTAGCAATACCATTTGCCCTGCAAAACTCATTAAACGCATGATTGCAAAACTCCAAACCATTATCAATACGCAGATACTTAATACACTTATCAACTTGATTTTCTACTAAAGTTTTCCATTCACAAAATTTAGTAAATGTCTCATCTTTAGTTTTAAGAAAATAAACCCATAATTTCCTAGAGTAGTCATCTATTATTGACAGAAATACTGGTTACCAAACATAGATGTTATAACACTGGGTGAACCCTAGAGATCAGCGTGCAGGTACTCCAACACCTGCTTGGTGTCATGTTTACCTGTCTCAAAGCTCACATTTTTAGCCTTGCCAATCATACAGTGTCCACACACTGTGTCTTTACCTATCTCATGTTTCTTGAGGATACCGTTTCTCACCAAGACATGCATGTTACGGTAGCTCATATGTCCCAACCTGCTATGCCAAAGTGATACATGAGTACTTGGCTTCTCTGCTTGACATGCCTCAGGGATTGAGGTTCCACCATTCAGAACATATAGCCCATTCCTCAAGGTTCCATGAAGTGTCAGCTTCTTATTTTTGTAAAAGCTTCTATCCGTCTCCTCCAGTGTGGGTGAGTCCCAATCTGTCAAGAGTACTAGTAGAAATCAAATTCCTACGGAGAGATGAGACAAATCTAACATCTTTCATGAATTTAATAAATCCCCACTTTGTGTCAATTCATATAGTTCCACGACCAAGAGTCTTAATGGAATGATAGTCACCAAGTAGAATCTTGCTTGGTGTCATCTCCGTAAACTCCACAAATCAGTCTCGTCTGCACGTCATGTGATGCGTACATCCTGAGTCAAGCATCCAATTGCTCTGAGCATCATCATCAAGAGATGAGTGTAAAGCACTCATTTTCCCTTCTTCTCCTTAGCTACAACCACTTCACCGTCATCTTCATTCCCCATACGTCGTTTTCTGGCAAATCAGTCCTTCTTTACATGTCCCTGCTTCTTACAATACCAGCATGTGACCTTCCTTGGCTTTGACTTTCTCTTGTTTCTACCTTCACATGACTCGTTTAACTCTCTCCGATTTGATCTTCCCGTGTCATTAGAGTATAAGACAATTGATGATCCTTTCTCTGCTCTGTTACTCTCATTTATCTCCCTCTGCTTTGATCTGGCAGCTGAGATAACTTCCTCCAAGGTAATAGATTCCCTTCCATACTTCAGCGTGTGCTTAAGCTGGTCGTAGCTCGCCGACAAAGAACTTAAGAAGACCATAGCTTGAATCTCGTCATTAACATTAATATTCAAGCTACTCATCTCTGTAACAATCTTCAAGAAATCGTCAACGTTCACATCAATGGTCTTTGAGCCGTCACACTTGAACGTGTAGAACTGTGACTAAACAAAGATCCGGTTTGGGAGCGACTTGGACATGTATAGACGCTCCAATAAGGATCACATAGACGCCACAGTGACACAGTGCTTGATCTTTCGTAGTACATGATCGCTAATATTCAAGATTATCATGTCTTTTGCATGATCGTCCTTCTCCAATTTGATTGGATCCAAGATTACCCTCATTTGTGATGCAGATGCTTCATCTTGATCATCATCCACCTATTCCTTGCCTTCATCCTTAGTAGTTGGAACTTTGATCTCAAAGTTAACTGAGAGGATAACTTCTTTCAATCCAGATACGCCGAAGTGAGTCATCATCTGAATCGTCCAGAGGGAGAAGTCGCTGGTACCATCGAATCTCCCCACCTCGTTTCAAATCCACGTCTTCGTCGTCATCGTTTCCGATCTAGAGCAACATGACTCCGATACCAATTGTTACAACTAATCAAGCTAATCACTAGTCTTGATATTCTTCTTGGATTCTTTCGACGATGATATCTCCTCTCACACTCGATCTCACTCTAACTCTCCTACTCAATCAAGATCATATGAAAGCAGTCAAAGACACACACACACCTCCGATTTGGAGCACTACTCACTGGGGCCAGATTCAATCTGGAACCCACTAGAACGAGGATCTTGAGCTCTCACACACCGATGAGCTCAAGCTTACAACAAAAAAGTCAAAAGATTATAGTCAAGGATAACCTACCCTTTTATATTTGTAAGGGTTTACAATAACCGCCTTAACCAAACGCTTAGATCAGAACTAAAATTGTACCAAACCAGTAAACCAATTTTGAATTTGTCTAATCCTCTGAACCTAACAGAGTATTTGAGCCTCCTCAAAATACCTTCCAAATTTTGTCCATAATTCAACACTAACTTAACATAAATTTTAGTTCGAGTAATATTTATTAAGTAAACTGAAATAGAATTAAAAGTCGTATTAATCATTTCTAGTTTAACTAGGTGTCTAACTTTAAATAACAAAAGTTACGGGTAGAATCGGGAATTGTTCTGAAAGTAAGGGGTCAAAATAAGAGTTTTCGAATGAGTAGAAGTGGGTAAGTAGTGGATATAAAACACGTGTAAATGACAGATCTGTCGTGTGTGTTTGTGTCTTAATAATCTCTTGTCCGGAAACAGATCTTCGTTTCGTACGAATCATTCTCCTTCTCCACCTACCATTCTTACGTTACGTTGCTGGAGCTGATCTAGCAGGTTTCGAATCGTATTCATGGACGGAAAGGTATCTTCAATCATCTCTATACTCGCTGCGTTTGTATGATCCAACGGCTCCTTTTATACGATCCCTGCAATTGGATCTCTTATAGATGTTCTCTTGATTATTATTTGGAAAATTTAGACCCTTTGGTTAATGATCTAAAGAAACCATGTGACAGGCGTATTTTAATTTTGTGAAAAAATGAAATCTGATTCAGGTGTGGGGTCGCATGCATTGCAGGACATATTAATGCATTTATATATGACAATGTATATGAATTTTGAAGTCTAGCTTCCCCTGAATTATGCAAAAAGATGAATCTATCTTAGGTCTTGTATCTACTGTTATGTTGTTGCTTGTATTTTAACTCATAATCGTTGGAGAATGATATTCTAATCAAATGTGAAACCAGTCTCTTCTCATTTTTGAAACGCATTTCCTGTTAGATGCTCGTTTTGCTTGGTATATGCGTGATCCTAGTGTGTTTGTTGTAGATCATTGTTTCTATGTTTGGTATGATGTTTTGATATGCACTCATTGGCTTGATGTTTGACAGGCGGCTGCTGAAGCCAAGGGATTGAACCCAGGACTAATCGTGCTGCTTGTTATCGGAGTTCCGCTTGTTGTGTTCCTTGTCGCCAACTACGTGATGTACGTGTATGCTCAGAAGAACCTACCCCCAAGGAAGAAGAAGCCCGTTTCTAAGAAGAAGCTCAAAAGGGAGAAGCTGAAGCAAGGAGTCCCTGTGCCTGGAGAATAAAACACACACACCTTAGCTACACTCTGTGCCTTTGTTCAAAGCTGGAAAAAGGCTTATAACTGTCATCAAAATTTCACACCTTTTTTTGTTTGTTTTCATAACATTTTGCTTCCTTTACTTATGACATGAGTTCTGTATGATTCTATTTTGTTTGGTTAAGACTTTTTTGGTAAGTTTGGTTTTGTCTTCACATGTCTTTGATTGCAAAGAATAGAGTCTTCCACAGGACTACATCAGGTTCCAACTTCATGTCATGGATTAATTTCTCAGCTTCCTCTAAATGTACAGGTCGAGCTAGTAAGTCAGACTATGCAAGAGCAATGCTGTTTCGTTGGTGTAGTCCCGTACTCATGAGTTTTCATGATTGCACTACCTGTTATAAGAACACCAACAAACGTTACATGGTTTGGCACTATATATTCTTGCACTTTCATTTCCTTGGAATAATACGAGAGCTTCATCTCCAAATTCAGACTCTGAATATCCAACAACAAAAGTGCTTTACAATTTTTGTTGTGTGTTTACGAAATTGAAGAGATTGTGTTGAAGGTGCGAAGAGAAGAGTCTGCTTTGCTCAAAAAGAGAAGAATTGAGAAACAACTATTGTTTCTTTTCATTTGATTGTTTTGCTTTCTTAGCTTTTGATCTTCATCTGCACTGGCTTAGTCTCTCGAATCTCGATTCTTTATGTTTCCATAAAATAAAACATTAATAATCTATAACTAGGTAATGATCTAAAACATTAATAACCTGCACCCAACGCATAATCTTTTACAAATTTTTTATTAAATTAATAATGTTTTCTTTAAAATATTTTAAAGTAACAAGAAAAATATATTTAAGTATTCATTAATAATATGATTAATTGAAAATTCAATTCATATTTAAAGTATTTTTAAAATAACAATAAAAGTTATTTAAACATAAATTAATGATTTGATTAATTGTAAATTCAAATCAAATATGATATTGTTTCCCGAATTTTGAAATTGAAATAGTCATAAATTTTTGGGGGAATTTCAAATTTACCACTTTTGTTGTATTACTTTTCATTTTTATTTTCACTAAAGACATTTTCAAAAATACTGCTTTTTAAGAGGCAATTTTTTAAAAAAATTAATTAGAATTCTAAATTTTACATTCCTAAACCCTACTCCCACCCTACACCACCCCTTAACTCTAAACCCTAAGTCTTAGATTAATTAATCTACGGGTTATAAATGTGTTTTTTTTCTCTTAAAAAACAAGGGTAAAAGTGATTAACGTATTTTTGAAAAGTGCTACAAGAAAACTGGTATTTTGGCAATTTCCCTAAATTTTTTAAATTTTATATAATTTAATTTAAATGATACTAACATAGATGTATACATATATATATATATTTAGTTTAAATATTTATTAAATAAGATTTTCTATTCATATTTTTATGATCATTTATGTATTTTTATCATAAAAATTTAAACATTGATCACAAAATTTTTAGTGTGAAACTTTTAACAGTTTTAGTAATTTATAATTGTTTTTAAATATTCAAAATATACCAAATACGAAAAGACTAAATTTTATTGTATGACTAATGTGATTGTATAATTTATTGTAGTAATATAACATTAAATAAAATTGATAGAGGATATATATATATATATATATTATTTATTTATTTATTTATTATCATGATTCAGTATCATTAGTTACTATATATATTTTAAATCATTAGATAGTTTCATACCTTATATTTACAGAAATATAGAAGTTATTTAATGTATAATGTTAAAATGTATATGATGATGACATATTAGTTTTTTTTTGTGAGAATAAGTGTAGCGACGATACATTAACGATTTTTTTTCCAGTGAGAATGACTATGATGACCACAAATTGGTTTTTCAAAATATTTCTCAAATACATAGAGGATTGGTAATTTGGTACCAAAAAGAAAGAAAGTTGAAATTGGTAAAGGTTTCTAAATATATTCCACAAATTAGAACGAACCGAAAATCCGGTATCGGAGGGGAAAATTCGTTTTGATTTCATTTACACGATAACTGGATCAAACCGTATACTAACCGGACTAAACGGAAAAACAAAATCAATTTGAAGAAAATATAAAACAAAATTGGTCGCGATTAAGAAAAGTCGTTTTGATTTCATTCATCTTTATTACTTGTGCGTTGAGAAACCTAAGTCTAACGAGTTTATATTGGTGGTGATTGGTTGGGCTGTAACTAGAAACTTTAGCTTTTATTTTTATCTACAACCATATAAATCACCAATCATGCTTTAGTTAGTTTTTAAAGCTAAAGTAAAAAAAAATAGCTGTAAAAATCTTATTTTCTAAAGCAAAAAAATATTGTTGTAGGATTGCATAGGAAATTTTTTGTTTTTATCTTTTTTTTTTATTTAATTTCTACAGCTACGTTAGTTACAGTTACATCAAAAAATTACAGTAAAATTTTTACAAGCTATAGTGCAACCAATCGCCCCCATTATATATGAAGGGAGCAGAGGATTAAGTGGGCTACAATACAATACCCAAGGCTGGCTGAAAATACTGTCTCATCTAAACTTGGTCTTCAACTTTTCATTATTACTAGATTTTCAACTCGCGCTACGCGCGAGTTTATTTGAATAATTAGTTTTATTTTATTTTATTTTTATAATAATAAAATATAAATTGTTTATATAATTTTTTATGAATTTATCTTCAAAGAATGATTTATTATTATTTTATTTTAGTTACATACAATTATACATTTAAAATAATTATTATTTAAATATTTCTTTGTTTGTATATGTAAATGAATAAGTTTATTTATAAACATATTTATATTTTTTAATAATCATAATTTAAAGATATATATAGGTTATTCGATGCATATTAACTATTTTGACATTTTATGCATATTTTATTTTATATTTTTATTTTTCTATTTGAGTGATATAAGTCATTGTCCCATTTGTGCAATATCTAACCTTGTTTTGTATTTACCAAAACTTTACATGAAAATATAATTATTATATACTTATTGTGTAATTATATGTATTTGAAATAATGTTATTTATTTTTCAAATGCATATATGATAGTATAATATTTAAGTTTGAATCCTAATAAACATTTTGATGAATTTAAATAGTGTTAAAAAAATTTAGATATAAGAAAAGAGAAATAAATCTATAGAATTTTAACTAAAATTAAATAATAACTTTTGATTAAATAATAATATATAAAAGTTCTAATATTAGATATACATATATATATATATATATATATAATTGATCTAGTTACATTATAAATTAATGTTGGGACTATGTTGTTTTGTTAGTTCACATATATATTTTTCCTAATTGTTAGAAATGTGTCGAATTTCATTGATTTAGTTTATTGATTAATATTCTTAGATAATATAGTTTTCAATTGACTAATGTATAGTGAATATTCTCCATGTCTTTGTTTTATCTTTTCACTGAGATTATACTATAGTGTCATTATTATTTGTAAATAGTACTAAATTTTAATGAATTTATGGTATATTATTAATATTATATGTAAATTCTATTTTTCATATATTTTGTTAGTGTAAAATATAGTACACTAATGAATCTATAGTGTCATCATATATTTTGTTAGTGTAAAATTAGGATGCTGGTCTGGTATATTATTAATATTATATGTAAATTCTATTTTTCGATTCATACTTTCTTTATTCAAAAGTTTTGTGCTCTTTAATATTTTTTCGCTAGTTAATTTTATGTTAGTCTTTCAACTATTTAACTTATATATCGAACTATTTTTTGTTATTATTCGTTTTGTTTACTAAAACTTATATTGATTTCCTTATTATTTTAAAATAATATAATTTTAAAATCTTCAATTTTTTTAAATAATAATAAAATAATAATTTATAGTTTTTGGTGCTTTTAAATAATATGTGAACACTATTAATTATTTATAGCATCAAATTATATACAGTAAATGTAATTTGTGAATATTTTGAATAGCATATAACCTAAACTCTAAAATCACATGTCAAAAATTTATATAGCTAAAATTGTTTGAAATTATTTCATTTTAATATTAATTATCATTGTTGTTAGCTATGTTTATGATTATTTTAAGTTAAAATTATATATAATGTTTTTATTTTTTTAAGTTTACCATATTTTATATTGATTTATATTTTATTTTGAAATAAACGATTTTGGTAAAATTGACATTTTTAGAAATAGAGATATAGTTATTTTAGATCTTATGTGGATACCTTCAATGGCTTATAGCCCAAACTTTTATATAGTATAAAACACTCTTAATAATTTATAGAATCAAATTATATATGGTAAATTTAATTTATGAATATTTCATATAACCTAAACTTTAAAACAACATGTTTAAAATGTATATAGTTAAAATTGTTGGAAACTATTGCATTTTAAAAATAATTATCATTGTTGTTAGTAATTTTTATGATTATTTTCAAAAATCTATAGTATATTAAGTTAAGTTATATATAATTTTTTTATTATAAATTTACTATATTTTATATTGATTTATATTTTATTTGAAATGAACGATTTGGTAATATTGACATTTTTTAAATAGTAAATCAAAGAGGTAATTTGTCTTAATATGATTGGTTGTTTTAAATTCTATGTGGACACTCTCAATGGCTTATAACCTCAACTTTTATATAGTATAGAACACTCTTAATGATTAATAGCATCAAATTATGTATAGTAAATGTAATTTGTGAATATTCATTAGCACATAAACTAAAATTACATGTTTTAAAATTATATAGTTAAAATTGTTAGAAATTATTGCATTTTAAAATAATTATCATTGTTGTTAGTTATTTTATGATTATTTTCGAAAATCTATAAGTTAAATTATATATAGTTTTTTATTTTTTAAGTTTACCATATTTGATATAGATTTATATTATATTTGATATAAAAGATATTAGTAATGTTTACATTTTTAGAAATAGCAAATTAAAAAAGTAATTTGTCATAATGTAACTGGTTGTTTTAAATCCTATGTCTTACATTCAATGGTTTATAGTCTCAACTTTTATGGAGTATAGTACACTTTTAAAGATTTACAGCATCAAATTATATAAAATAAATGTAATTTGTGAATATTTTGAATAGCATATAACCTAAATTTTAAAAACCACATGTTCTAAATTTATATAGTTAAAAATTGTTGGAATTTATTGCATTTTAAATTTAATCATCATATTGTTAGTTATTTTTATGATTATTTTCGAAAAAATTATAATATATTAATTTAAATTATATATAATATTTTTATTTTTGTAAGTTTACCATATTTGATATTGTTTTATATTTTATTTTGAAATAAACGATTTTGGTAATATTAATATTTTTAAGAAATAGCAAATTGAAAAGTAATTTGTCATATTATGATTGGTCGTTTAACATCTTACGTGGAAGCTCTCAATGACTTATACCCTCAACATTTATATAATATAGATTATTCAAAAACAAAATCACACATAATATAACACCATTTTCAAGAATAAATTTAACATTCATTCAAAAAAAAAATATATATATATATAGTGATGATTTGGTGATGTAGTAGCTGATGCAACAACGTAGAGAGAGAACATGCGATGAATCACACTATCAATTGATTCAGCAACATCGGTTTTGATCAATAAGAAACAACTCAAAACCCATAAGTAAACCACCCTTGATGATGTTACGTGTTTCCTAAAAGTGAAACACTCTAGCATGAAATTCATTCTTATTAAACTCTTTTGTAGGATCATCGAAAACCAAAGAAGCACAAGCAACAATTGTATAAATGTTTCTTTTTCTTTTTCAATCTCTCTTTTTACCAAAGTAAATCTTGAAAACCCTTTGATGTTTAGACAAATATTTATAGTCATCTTAATACTTCATATATTAAAAAGTTTCTTATTTTATATATTAAGAGAATTTCCATTTTTAAAAGTTTTAGTTTTTGTTATTTAACATCAATTTTCCATTTTATTTTGGTATAAATGATACTTTGGATTAATTATACTTAAAAGGACATAATTTATTATCTTAAAATGTCAATATTACTAAAAATTGTTCATTTAAAATAAAATAGAAATCAATATCAAATATGGTAAAATTACAAAAATAAAAACATTATATAATTTAACTTAATACATAACTGATTTTTGAAAATATGACGAATTATTAAATTATTACTTTTTAAATGTTAATATTCCAAAGTTATATTATTGATTTTCCTTTTTACTTTAACAATTAACATTTTTAAGCAAGTTGTAAAATACTAATATTACTAAACATTTTTATTATACTTAAGAAGACAATAATGTTTTGTTGATATTACAATTTACTTTTGAGTTTCCTTTTTACTTTAACAATTATCATTTTTAAGCAAGTTGTAAAATATAAATATTTATTTTATTAGTTTAAACTATATATAGAACACTAATTTTGTTTTTAATATAATTCATGAAATATTAACATTTTTTTATATTTACAAAAATCAGTTCTGTATTAACAAGACAATAATGTTTTGTTAATATTACCATTTACTTTGATTTTCTTTTTTACTTTAACAATTAAAATTTTTAAGCAAGTTTTAAAATATTAAAATTTATTTTGTTAGTTTAAATTATATATGGAATACTAAATTCGGTTTTAATATAATTTTGGAAATATTAATATTTTTAAAAATATAATAATTCGCCATATTTCCAAAAATCATTTATCTATTAAGTTAAATTATATAATATTTTTACTTTTGTAATTTTACCATATTTGATATTGATTTCTATTTTATTTTGAAATGAACAATTTTTTGGTAATATTGACATTTTAAAAATAATAAATTAAAAAGATGATTTGTCATATTATGATTGGTCGTTTAACATCCTATGTGGACGCTCTCAATGGCTTATAGCCTCAACTTTTATATAGTATAGATTTTTTTCTTTAGTCTAAAGTTCTGAGCCTCTGAGACATACATTTTCTGTGACTACGTGTATAGATGCAGAGAGTGTGATCTGATAAAGATGTACTTTCGTTGAACATAGTCAACATGTTTTCTATAAATGTGTTATAAGCTATCCTTTGTCAGTGTACATATATAATTAACATTTATTTAATTCTGAACATGTATAACAATTCAAAGAGAAAATAATACTGCCTCTACTCTACTCTACGAATTGCAACAGGCTCCCTTTCACAGAATACGAACATGAATTCGTAAGCACCTTTCTGTCCACTTTGACTGTAATTTATAACATTATATGTGGTTAAACTGTAAATAACATGATTTTGTACATGTACAACTCTGTTTTCTTCCCAAGTTTTATTTGACTCACTTCGTCTACGAAGTCTCGTTGCTCTTGCCTCATTTCTCTTTATCATAGTCTCTCAGATCTCTCTCTCTCTCCAAACAATTTTAGAGAATCTCTTTTACAACAGACCTCTCCATGTCTGAAAGCAAAGTAGATGTTGTTCTTCCCCGTTTCTTCAAGGTCTTCCTCTCAGAAACGTCTTCTGAGCTAATGGTAAATCTCGTCCTCTCTCTCTTTCTTACTTCTCACTTAACTGTAACAAGTACATAGCCTCATACTTTTAAGGAAGCTTCAAGTGTTAGTGGGAGACATGGTTTAGGAGGAAAGAATCTTTTGTTGATTTGTTCCTTTGTTGATGCTTCTGTGTTTGGTGATTGCCAGGCGCTTCCAATGTCTTTCAGTGAGCATCTTGAAGAGCCACTGCCACAAACAGCTAAGCTCCAAGGCACTGGAGGTGGTGTTTGGACTGTAAACTTCAGGAAAATACGTGACTGTGCCTATTTCACAACCGGTTGGTCCAAGTTTGCAGAGGACCATAAACTCAAGGACGGGGAGTTCTTGACCTTTGTCTACGACGGTTCCCACACTTTTGAAGTCAGTGTCTTTGGTCGGTCTGGCTGTAAGGAGATAAGAGCTGCTGTGGAGACAGTCAACCTCTCCGATGCTGATTCGGATGAAGAAGAAGAAGAAGATTCTTCAATGGATGCTGACTCGAGTGAAGAAGAAGAAGAAGAGGATGATGATGATCCTTCATTCAATGCTGGCGAAGATGACGAAATCAGCCAGAGTATCTACCCTGTTGACAGTGAAGACACTGTATCAAATGCTGAAGGTTAGATAGTTCTTTATAGTACTTATACTAACTAACACATAAACTTGTTGCTGAAGCATGTTTTGTCTCAGTTGTTGCAGGGTTTTCGAATTTGGAGTTTGAGTCTAATCCATGCTTTATTACCACCCTCAAGAACAGGATATATGAGCTGGTAAGTAAAAAGGACTTTCAAGATTCGTTTTACTGTCTTGTTCCTTGTTTCAGTATGGTTAGCTTATACATATTTTTTTTTGGTTTTGTGTGTTATGCAGTTGATTCCTGCAAATGTGGTGAAAGAATATGGGCTTACATTTTGTGACCGCATCAAGTACATTGATGGAGAAGGGATCATGCATGGGAATAAAGGGAAATGGTCTGATGATAGGATTTGCTTCAAAGGATGGGACAGGATTTGTAGAAGGAACAGGCTTAAAGAGTATGATACTGTCCACTGTGAGATGCTTCATATCAGGAAGAAAGTTCACTCAATCAAGATCACAATCACTCGTGGTTGAATCATTCATCATCATCATCACAGTTCATTACCATCACCACACCCTTCATCCACCACTCATCACCACCACAATCACAATAACTATCTATGTCTTAGTATGGCTTTTGTTTGTTTCAGGAGTGTTGTAGTTTTCTTATCAGGTTTTATCTTAGTAGTACTTTCTTTATCCCCAAGCAACCTTGTGAACTCATGTTGTACTTTGAATGCCTCATTATGTAATGCATCTATGTCTTCTTAAGTATTTCTTCATCTCTATTATCTCTAAGCAGACACTAAACCCAAAGAGAAAGTTCCTGTTTTACATTATCTGCATGTTTCTATATTTAAAAGAATAACCAACCTAAATTAATCAAAAATTTTAATATATTTAGAACAAAAAATATTATGGTTAAATTTAGAGAAGTAGATGCAATCTAATATACTAAAATGATAACTAAACCAATTACATATTACATATACAAAATCATATATCTAATTCAAAAAAATAATATTATTAATATAAAATTTACATATAATAATTGACTGATATTTTTATTTAAATTTTAAACCATTTATAATCAATGTATAATTTTATTAATTATATTACATTATTTTAATTAAGCATGTGATTTTGAATATATAATATCTAATCGGTTTGCTTATCACTTGAGTTTATTAGATTGCATCTAGTTCTACAGATTCACTATAATACTTTTTTGTTATAAATAGATTAAAAATTCGAATATTTGTGTTATTTCATTTAGGTTGGTTGTTGTCTTATATATATAAATATGTTTTAGTAGATTATGTGTAACTTAATATATTGATTTTGACAATAAAATAGTAAAAAAAAAACTTAAGTTTTTGAATCACAATTACATACACACACACATACATGTACACGCACACGCACACTCACACTCACATGCATACGCACACACACGCACACACACACGCACACACACGCGCACACACACACACACATATACATATATATATATGTATATATATGTATGTATGTATATATATCGTATATATATATATATATGTATGTATATGTATATATATGTATGTATATGTATGTATGTATGTATGTATGTATGTATATGTATGTATGTATATGTATGTATATATATGTATGTATTTATTTACAAAAGAACTTAATTGTAACAATTTGTTAATATTTTATTTTTCTTCATTTTTTATAGAAATAGGAAATTACATAAATAAACATAACTGAATTTTATGAGAGGTCATGAATACATACTGATATTTACAATGATTAAAATATTTATAAATTCTAAGTAAGTAATATACCCTATATTTATAAAAAGGTAAATTGAAAATTATTTTCAATAATCTTAAACATTGGAATTCAGATTTGCTTAGTTATTTTGATAATGCGTATACTAGGTTTTGCAAACATAAAGAAAAATTAAAATTAAAAAGAAAACTAAATATTAAGTTAAAAAGTTTTTTTAATAATCATAAAGTATAATATTTTTATTTTATTAAAAGTATCGTGGGTTATGTGATTTAAAAATACTTTTGTAATTATTTTTTAAAAATATGCTTATCGTCAAAAATTATTTTTGGAATGGTTTTACATATATTTGAAAGAATATATGTAATCCAATATACTCAAAAATAACTAACTAGACTAATCTAACTTTTTTTTTGTCATCAGACTAATCCAAACTTATAACAAAAATCAAAGATCTAACTACAACAAGAACATATAAGTTGATAATAATGTTTTATTTATTATATACATATAAATTACAAGATGACTCAAAATATATTAATATAGAAAAATAAACTATTAACCAATTGTAAAATTCAGTTTTTTTTTTTGTAAAATTTATGTATATGCATGAGACTTTAGTATATTATCGTTATATCCATTTATGTAACTTTGAGTCAAACACTTTGTTTTTTTTTTCATTCTAAGAGCAATATATATTAAGTTATACATAATCTTATTAAGATATATTTACATATTTAAGAAATTAGCCAACATAAATGCAAATAATAAAAATGAATCAAAATTTTAGTATATTTAGAACAAATTACTATAGTTGTATTCAGAGAAATATATGTAATCTAATATATCCAAGTGGTAACAAATCGACCGTTGACCCAAAAGAACAACCAAAATGAGTAGATTTAACTTATTCAAAACTATATGTCTAATTAAAATAAAGTAATATTGTTAATATAAGTTATACATATAATTATAGATTGAATTAAATTAAAAATAAATATCAGTCAGTTATTATAATATATTTACTTTATAAATATTCATATTCGTCCATGAACACGGAAGAGTCACCTAGTGATAAGAGAAAAAAAAACTTGATGAACAATTTATAGAATCTCAGAGGAGAGCTTTAGATAAGTTTTTACAAAGAAAAACATAAATACTGAGTGTTCTAGAGAAAAACTAAATGTGGAACCTCATGAGAATGAGTCAAATTCTTCTAATTTTGAAAAGTTAGAAGTTGATGAGCCATCAATCTCTTAGTCCTATTGATGATAAAACTCAAAGGCATTTTGCATATAGGCATTATTTCAAAAAGTTGTGTAATCGAGAAATTGTTGATAGAAAATGGTTAATTTACTCAAAGCATTTAGATAAATTTTATTGTAAGTTGTTTAAGTCTCACGGAAACGTAAGTTTATTAGCAAACCAAGGACTAAGAGATTGGAAACATATTGGTGATAGACTAAAAGGTCATGAAAAAGTGAGGAGCATATGGCTAACATGAGAACTTGGAATGGATCCAAAGTTAGACTTCAAAATAATTTGACCACTGAAAAGAATTTCAGCATGAGATTACAAAAGAAAAGAAACGTTGAAGACAAGTTTTATATAGAATAATTGTTGTAGTTAAATGTCTTATAGCGTTTCGATTTTCGAGGATCAAATGAAGAGCTTTATCAAGATAGTAGTGGTAATTTGTTTTAGGAATGATTGAGATGATTTCTGAATTTAATGTAATTATGCAGGATCATATAATGCGCATCCAAACTCATGAGGTACATCACCACTATTTTGGTCATAACATTCAAAACGAGCTAATTTCTCTTCTCGCATATAATGTTAGACTTTCTATCACAAGTGTTATTAAAGAAACAAAATATTTTTCTGTTATCCTTGATTGTACACCAGAAAAGAGTTATCAAGAGAAAATGAGTATAATTTTACGATAGGTGAATATTTCAGATAAAAATATTAGAATTGAAGAGTATTTCTTAGAGTTTCTTAAGGTAGATTATACATCCGGATCGGACTAGCCTTATTTAATCAATTACAAAGTGATCTTAAGTCTCTTGATCTTGATATTAAAAATGTGAGGGGACAAGGTTATGATAATGGTTCTAATATGAAAGGAAACCAACAAAGAGTTCAAAAAAGATTGTTTGAAATTAATTCAAAAGCATTGTTTATGCCATGTGCTTTTCATAGCTTGAATCTTGTTGTTAATGATATGGCACATTCTTGTGTGAAAGCTGTTTCTTTTTTTGGTGGGATTGTGCAACGCATATACACTTTATTTTCGAGCTCTACAAAAAGATGGAATATTTACTTAAGCATATTTCATGTTTCACAATAAAAAGTTTGTCTAATACTAGATGGGAGAACCGAATAAAAAGTGTAAAATCTATAAGTACGGCTCCTAAAATAAGAGCAGCCTTAATTGAATTATATGATTTGTGTGATGATGCTATTTCAAAAGTGAAACTGAAAGCTTGTTTGATGGACTTGAGAATTTTGAGTTTTTGCTTGGTATTGTTATTTGGCATGACATTTTATTTGCTATTAATATGATAAGTAAGAAATTACAAGATAAAACTATATGTATTGATAATGCCATGCAACAAGTAGAAGGTGTGATGTCTTTTTTTGAGAAATATAGAAACGATGGATTTAGCTCTAGTATGAACATAGCCAAAGATTTTTCTCATGAGATAGGTATTGATGCTATTTTTTCTCAAAATGTGTTGATGTTTTAGAAAAAAACAGTTTGATGAAACTGATCAAAATGAAGTAATTCAAACATCTGAAGATGATTTTAAAATCAATTATTTCCTTGTTGCTGTGGATATAGCAATTACTTCGTTGAATAATAGATTTGAACAAATGAGAACATTTGAAAATGCTTTTGTTTTTTTTTTTGTTTTAATATATATTTAAGTGAAGGTAAATTCACTTGATGCTATTGAATTAAGAAAAAATTGCACTATTTTTTTTATAAACATTTTCTCATGACTATTAGTCCGATGTTAATTTAGATTATTTTTCTCTGAGTTAAGAATGTTGCAGGTGCAATGACACTGATTTAGGTTCTTGAGTTGGTAAAAACTACGGGTTTTTATCCAAATGTTGATATTGTTTACCGAATTTTATTAACCACACTTGTGACAGTTGCATCAGCTGAAAGAAGTTTCTTAAGCTAAAATTATTAAAAAGTTATTAGAGATAATCAATGTCTCAAGAAAGGTTGAACGGTTTAGCAATCTTATGCATTTAAAAAGAAGTCATGGAGAGTATAATTTTTGAATTAATTAGCAATGATTTTGCATTAACTAAAGCTAGAAAAATGTTCTATTTGATTTTCTTTTTGTTTTTAAGGAATTAATACCTCTTTTTCTATTTGTTTCGGGTCATAAAAAACAGTGGACACGATACTAGTCGAAGAATTGATCACGGTCAAGGCAATGGAATGAAGAAAAGTTGAACTAAGGAAAATGTTTATAAAAAGGTCTATATTCCATGTTCCGCCCAAGGCTATGAAATAGTTGACGACGGACCTGGTTGTATTATCCAGTGGTTCAGCTAAATAGTAGTCCTTGCTCAATAACCGAACTTATATATTCAAGATTCGTTTGTTAATCAAAGCACCAATGGTCCAGTGGTAGAATAGTACCGTGCCACGGTACAGACCCGGGTTTGATTCCTGGCTGGTGCAGTTAGAGTTGTGATGATGTTGGCTTTGGCGATGGTTGGGTCTCCTTCGTATTCTTTTGATCGTTTCAGAGGTGATCGCCATGACACTGTTCTCTTATTTTTTGTATGATTGTGTGTGTGCAGGCCCGTCTTATAATCAGTATGGGCCCTGTGCAAAATTTATATTTACAACAAAAACTAAAAGAATTTTGTAAAAAAAGGGCCCTAAATATTTCAAAAAAGACCCTAAACACTAACTAAAATCTTGTCAAAATATTATGGACCCTGTGCAAATGCTCCACTAGCACATGCCAAAAGATGGGCCTGGTGTGTGCTAAGCGTAATATACATCAAAAAAAATATCGAGTCGTATTTTGATTTGAGGTTAAAACTAATTGTTCTTTAAAGTATAATCAATGAGACTCATGAATTGAACTCCGATAGAGGCTATCGAGCTAGAGACTATGTTCATGTGTATTTTGGCTGTTTTCAAATACCTATGAAAGGACTTTGTAAATGTAAGTTATTAGATTTCTTTTATAAAATTGCATAAAATTTTATATATAAACGTTTAATTGAATGTATAGGTGAACAAGATGGCTTCAAGGCTATTTTTGTACGTCAATAACTTGGAGAATTAGTGACAGTCAGTTATCCCTGATAGTGTTCGAACAGTCAACGTATGTCTTTCGGTTGTAATATTACATTGTCATGTCGTAGAAAAACTGAATAATTTATGTATACCCGTGTGGTTCAAGGTCAGTGGCGGACGTAGGAAGGACGGTACGGGGGCATATACCCCATCTAACTTTTCTTTTTCTTTAAAAAGGCAAGGTAAATCAGTGAAAGTGCCCCCATCTAAAAAAAGTTACTAGTGAGAAAATGTTATGTGCCCCCAATTAAATCAAGTTCTAGATCTGCCCCTGTTCAAGATGCTTTTATATTGGGTGATAATTAAAGGAAAAATTGGAAAAATAAGACATTCTCATCTTGAGTTTGTCCTTTTAGAATTTTTGGAGATTATTTAAGAAAATAAGATTCATATTCTTTTTAATACCATAATACTCTTTAATTAACCAATTAAAAATTATAAATAATAAATTTTCGTAATTCATTTAATATTAGAAAAGAAAAAGATAAAAATTGTTAATAAAAATTATTAAGAAAAACATGTTTTTATCTTAATTGGAATTGTTAATAAATAATAACTTTTCATAATTCATTTAAAATTAAAAAAGAAAAAGATAAAACATGTTTTACTTTCATCTCTTATTATCTATAACCAAAATAAGAAGCAACAATTTCCGTCTCTTTTTAACTTTTGCCTCTGTACTCCACCTTTTATAGCTTTATGTTTAAGTAAATAATCCACAAAAATAGAGATATATGTGTGGTATTTCGAGACCATGTTGTATTAATAGAGAGGGGAGATGGTTATGTTGATGAAGAAGAGAGAGACACAAAAAACAAAGAAAGAAAGCTTGTGGGAGGTGAAAAACGTGGGAGATAAGATACTATGAGAGATTTCAGGTATATTTAGTGTAGATTTAGGAAATATATTAAGCGAAATATGGAAGTTTTCATAAATTTTTGTGATTTTGCTATAATATGTATCATACGTTGTGCAGAACACTATAAAGTGAGTGAAAAGTTTATTCTTCCGTAGGCGTAACATAAGGTAAAATGTAAAACAAGTTATTAACACATTAACAAGAAAAGGTAAATCGTAGAGTTGTGGCTATAAGTTGTAATCAAGCTCGAGATAGACTAAATGCATCTTGCTATAATATAACCTAACGAATTCTAGCTAAGATAAAATATACAAGAAAGTTTTGTTTGTGTTATATACCTAAGATAGATCTATGTATAACACTTAGTATCTGATTTATAGACTAAATAGATAGCGAGAATGTGAATTCTATCCCTGTGTAGAACATCAAACAAAATATGTTTCTACTATTTTTTTAAAAAGAGTTTTAAACATATAAATCGTTATACTTAAGTTTACAATAGTTTTTATATTTTTTATATTTTTAAATTTAGTTTACTATTTTTTCCATTACACAAGGGTAAAAACTGTCCAAAAGAGTCAAAAATATCAAAAGTCCTAAAAGAACAAACAAAAGTTGATAATGTCTCATTTTTCTAATTCTTTCATAATTAAATTAAATGAACGATCCTACTGGAAGGATATATTAGATTAGATTTTGTTATTTGCCATTTTCTTTGTTTTGTGACAAAATAACTTTCTATGTAATTTAAATGAAATTAGGTGTTTATCCACAATTTTGCGGGTAGTTGATTATATCAAAAATATATATTATGTTTACATTGTTATAGTTTTTGAATAATAATTAGAAATTTTAACATTTTAATCTTTAATTTCAAATAATTGTATAATCAGAAATCTTAATATATATTTTTAGAAGATCAATGAGATTTAAAATAGTTCAACAACATAAACTTTAGTCATTAAAAATCTTTTTTTTATAGAAAAATAATATTATAATTAATTCAAATAATTGGTTGTAGAATTACTTTATATTTTATTTTAACATGTGAAAAACCGGAAATGCTCTAGCTTTCAAAAGAAAAAAAAAGAGAATATTTTTTTGTATAAATCCAATAAAACCAATATAAACAGTAGCTTTTATCATGAAGATCTTTTGTAAATATTTTTGTGTGGGCTTAAAAACCTTAAAAGTTCTAATAATCCATTACCTATAAATCTAATCTTTTATAGAAGAACACATAACCATCAAATTTATTTCTATAAAAACGTTAAAATATTTTATTTAATTACATATAAATAATTGATAAAAATAAAGTAATTGATAAAACATATATATTCTTTCTCAAACTCTACATTTAGTTACCATAAATCATTATTTGTAATATCACTTGTGTTATTTGGTAATTTTTATTAATTAGTTTTATAGATACCTTTTATTTTTAGAAGTTAACTAATAAAAGTTAACAACCAATCAATACATAGTAGGATTTATCTCTTTAAAACTAAAGATAAATTTGGTTAAGGTAAACATGAAAGCATGTTTTAGGAAAATTGTAGTTTAAACAATCAAATGGGTTAAGAAAACAATTTTTTTCTTAAATTATCTCTAATCATAACATTATTTTATTAAACACTAATTCATCGGAGAAAATTGTTTTTATTAAAACTAATCACAGTTTAGGTATCTTTAAAAACTAATTTAGTGTTTAATATAAAACTCAAATGAGTTAAGCAAACAATTTTTTCCTTAAATTATCTCCGATCATGACATTATTTTATCAAACACTAATTCATCGGAGTTTTTTTTATATTAAAACTAATCATAGTTTACGTATCTTTAAAAAATATTATTTTCATTTTTTTAAATTACTTTAAAATATAAATGTTTTAATTAAATGATTATCTAATTATATATAACGAAAAAATAATATTTAAATTTAGGCATATATACTTAATATTAATGTGAGATCCAATATTATATCAAATTAAAATGTTTTTATTTGTATACAATTTGTTAATTTTTATTATTGAACATTTAAAAGTTTATTATACCGCAAAAATACATCTCATTTTTTAAATAATATTTTCTTACTTTCAATTTTAATTATATTTTTTATTTTTAACTTTAAGAATTGTAGAAATAGTAATTTTTATTGATCTTCCTTAATAAATTTATTTTAACGTTTTTAAAAAATATAAAACTAATTAGTTCACATTGTAGTAACAAAAAAATACATATATCTCGACACAGAAGTAAATTAAATCATAAGAATATAAAAGAAACAAGAACACAACAATCATATTTTATTATTTATGTATCCTTTCTTTTTTTTTCTATTAAAAAAAAGCATGCTAATTGTAATATAATCAAATATATATAAATTATATTAATAGATTACTACCTCTAGGAAAAGCCTGTGTTTGATTAGTATAATTTTAAATGACTTACCATATAATAGTTATAAATGAATTGCTATATAATAAATGACTTACCATATAATAATTTTAATTCATCTGTTTATATTAACAGATGAATTAAATATTTTTTTCTTGATTAATATAATTTTATTACCATATAATTTTTATGTTTAAAATATAAAATTTAATCATTTCTAAAAGAGATAAATCATATATGATATCACGTTGTTATTAAAAATGATTAGATTTTTTTAAATGATATGTTTGACTGTTTCTCATTCATTTGACATATTTTGAGAATATATATATATGTATATATATATATATATATATAGCGAATGAGTGAGTTTAATTAATATTATTATTTTTAGATTAATTAGTTTTCTGAAATCAATGATATATTATATTCACTACTAATATAAATATATTAAAAATTATTTTTATAATTATTTATGTAGTATCATATATATATATATATTTATTATCAACTTATATAATGTGATTTATGATATTTAAATGTTAATTCATCTATATTTAAGATGCTTAATTGTTTGTTTGGAAACATAGATTAAATTAGATAATTCTAGGATTAGTTTTCTTTTAAAAACTTTAATTAAATAAATAAAAAATAAATAACCATCAACCAATCAAATTATAACAATTAATTGGAGAAATCTCTTATGATTGACACGTCATCAAAAATCTTTTAAGTGACTTCTCAATTAATATATAGGAGGATTAAGACATTTTATTTTTAGTAAAAGTTTAATTTTAATGACAATACTCTAAACTAGCACAAAAGAGTGAATATTGTTTTCAGTGTCGGATTAATATTTATTTTAAGTGGGTAATACATAAAAATAAAAATTATTCAAAAGCAAATTCAGTTAAATAGTTGACCCAACATAGGACGAACCACAACTGAATGTCGATTAGACATAGCTGTTGGTAATGAGGATTGGCATGAAAAGTTTTTTCACTCTAGGGTAAACTATATGCGGCTGTGGGGATCAGATCATCGTCCGGTTCTTGCAAATATTCTTACAAAACCTGTGAGAAAATCGAAATCTTTCAAATTCGACAAAAGGTGGATTGACAATGATGAACTACGGCAAGTTATTCTGGAGGGTTGGAAATCTCCAGAACTTTCCCCTGATGCAAATATTATGGAACACATATCAAGTTGTCGCAAAGCCTTAGGATTATGGAGGAGGCAGCATGATCTAAATTCTGGAAAACACGTAGAGGATCTCAGGAAAAAGTGGAGGTGTTGTACCTGAATGATGACGCCACAACTGAAGAAATAGTGGAGGCGTTGAAGGAATTATCTGAAGCCTTTAAGGCGGAAGAGATATTCTGGAAACAAAAGAGTAGAGTCTTCTGGCTTAAAGAAGGCGGCCGAAATACAAATTTTTTCCACTCATTAACAAAGCAAAGGAGAACAAGAAACAAAATCACCCAACTTCTCGATTCTAATGGAAATACAGTGGAAGATGATGATGGTCTAGTAGCCATTGCTACTAGCTACTTTAAAGAGTTATTTGGGACATCTAATCCCAAAAATATCAATGAGACTCTCTCAGAGGTTTCCACAAATATTATACCAGGATTAATCTCTGAAACCCAATCAACATTTGTTTCTGGAAGACAAATCTCTGATAATGTCATGATTGCACAAGAGATGTTTCATGCATTGAGAACTAAACCAAACGGACGGAATAAGAGGATGGCCATCAAGACGTATATGAGCAAAGCGTATGATCGAATGAAATGGTCCTTCATCCAGGCAGTCATGCAAAAGATGGGGTTTTCAGAACTTTGGATTGATTGGATCATGCGATGCATAACTTTGGTTAAGTACAAAGTGCTCTTAAATGGCCAGCCAAGGGGAAACATTTTCCCGAAAAGGGGCCTACACCAAGGAGATCCGTTTCCTCCTCTTATATTTATTCTATGCACGAAATCGCTTGTTAGCCTTCTTAATCATGTTGGAAACCAAGGGAAGATAACGGGGATGCGTGTCACACGCGCATGTCCCTCAATATCTCACCTTCTCTTTACTAATGATAACCTTTTCTTTTGTAAGGCGGAGCCCCGTGAATGTGAGGAAGTAATGAAAAAGATTAGAAAATATGGGAAAGCGCCACATCAGTGCATCAACTTTGAGAAATCTTCCTTGCTCTTTGGTAAGAAGATAAATGCTCACACTAGGAACAAATTAAAGATAAGCTAGGAATCCAAAACGAGGGAGGAATGGGGTCGTATTTGGGAATACCATAAGATATCAGTGGCTCCAAATGCAAGCTCTTTGCTTTCCTTAATGACAAATTGATGCATAGAGTGAATGGTTGGACGGGTAAATGGTTATCGAAAGGAAGAAAAGAGGTTCTAATTAAATCCATATTATTAGCGCTACCGACATATGTGATGTCTACCTTCCTACTACCATTAGAGATTTGTGAGAAGATTGCAAGTGCCATTGCACAATTTTGGTGGAGTTCAAATCCACCAAAGAGAGGTATACATTGGGCGAAATGGGAAAAACTATGTAAACCAAGGAGTGAAGGAGGTTTGGGATTTCGTATGATACATGAATTCAATTTGTCTTTACTAGAAAATAATTATGGAGATTAGTTCAATACCCGGATTCACTGGTGGCTAGGGTGTTAAGGGGGAGATATTACCAAATGAGTTCGCCTTTGCGTTCAATTTCGGTTAACATCCCATCATACGTTTGGACTAGTATCTCGGCGGGCAAAGTTTATTACTACTGGGTATCAGACAAAAGATTCATTTTGGACATGATAAGGTGTGGGAGGAACTCTGGATCCCGACAATACCAGCTAGGCCGACCTATCCTTCTACTCCAATTCTGCACCCGAATATGAGAGTTAGCGATCTAATAAATCAAGAATCCAAGGAGTGGGATATTGATTTGTTGACAAATTATGTTAATACAGAAGACATCCCTCTCATAAGGAGCTTAGCTATAAGTACGATGAATCACATAGTTTTTTTCTGATGGGGATATAACAAGAATGGCCAATATACGGTCAAATCAGGTTACTGGGTGGCCTGAAAACTTTTGAGGTAAGATAGTATCACTGATCTTTAAGCCTTTGTTTGGAAAGTAAAAGCACCTCCGAAGTTGTGTCATCTCATGTGGCAGTTGATAACAGGACATGTGGCGGTCACAAAGAATCTGGATTACAGAAATCTAAGATGTGACAACTACTGTCCAAGATGTGGTGAGCCAGAAGAATCAGTTACTCACACTATTTTTGAGTGCCCTCCTGCCCTGCAAGCATGGGATTTATCTTTGACGTCCTCGGGTCAAAACATGTTTCCATTACCTAGCATCTTTGCCAACATGGATTACCTTTTTGGCGAAAGAATGAGATTGTTGCACTTGATTCACACAGAGACCCTTATCTGTCGATAATTTGGTATATCTAGAAGGCCCGAAATGATAAACTTTTCAGGGGGGATTGATAGAGACCCTATGGATTTAGTAAGATATGCAGATTGATTAAAAGCGAATGTATTGCATAGTTTAGTGCTAATGAGATGATCAATCAGAACCGACAAGCGTACAGTAGCGAGGAGCCACAAATCTTATGTTAAGAGAATATATGTATGGTGGACGGTTCTTGGACCGCCAAAGACCAGTATGTGGCTGCGGATGGGTGTGGAAGAACTGCAGTGGGAAAATCGAGCTCATAGGGACACGAAATCTAAGGAAGCGAAAGAAGACACTTCACTCTGAACTAGAAGCTCTTAAATGGGCAATGAAATGTATGCTTCAATATTTGTCATGCCAGCGTTTTGGCACAACTGCAAGGACATTATCGCGATGGTATCAGAACCGCAAGCATGACTGAGTTTTGCAACATAATTGGAGGCGATAAAGACACTACTGATTTGTTTTCCAGACTTTAAGATATATCACATCCCAAGGGCTCATAATGGAATTTCGGATGCACTGGCCAAGACTGCACAATCATTTCATAGAGATCTCTGTTTTGTTGGTTGTTCTATTCCGGTCTAGCTTTCCAGACCACCTCAAGTTTGAGCAATAGAATAACCGTTTGATGTCAAAAAAATAGTTGACCCAACGGTCAGAATATATTGGATTGTAGGAGCAACTTCAGTTTTTTTATGATGATTAATTATTATTTTGTGTGAAATTAAAAAATAAAAGAAGGAAATTGGGAGTGTGATATTTTGTTATCAACGCATTTACCTCTCTGTCTATATACATAAGATCTGACTCTGCCTAAACGTTTAGTTGCTATTTCTCTCAGATTTTCACTTCACTTAGAGTTTCGTTCTGTTTAAGCGTTGTTACCAACGAGATTCCAATTTCTTTCTTAATTGTTTGGGATGGCAGGGCCTGATTTGTACTTTGTAAAGCTTCTTGGTAAAGGTTCCTTCGGTTCGTTCAGTCTCTATCAAGGCCTTCGAATTCAAAGACTGTTTGATGATTGTCCAGTGCTATGGGACCAGAGTGCAAGCGGAACTCAACCAATTTAATGGTACCAGCTGCTCAAGTCATGCCTGACAAGACTATCAAGGCATAGTATTGCTCATGTTCCACTACCTCATATTTTTATTCAGTAGGAACTATGTATAGTAACTTGACTTTTGTATATAAAACAATTTGAGAACTTATGTCACTACGTCTTTTCTTCTTATTATGCCATGAATATTTTCTTCCTTTTTGTACAAATAATCGATTTCTTGACCACCAGCAAGAACAGGATGTCATACATCCATAAAGATACTATAACATGTTGTGTTTTCAATTCCATGGCCACTAAATCCTGAACAGAGAGTAATTTTCACAAACTTGTACTTAATCTTAAGAAACAATATAAGATACGTGTGATTATGAAAGAACAACATGTAGCTTTTAGGTGAATGAAACAGCAACATGTAGTGTTGAATCCATAATTCGGTCGGCGATGTAATATTGTAAAAGATGTAAAGGGGTGGAGATTTTTGTATTAATGATGAAGAATAAACAAGCTCGATCAATTACAAGAACTAGAGATGCTCGTCTATACAATTTTCTAAACAAGTATCTCTCTTAATTTTGGTCTTTGGTCGTCTAGGACGAGCTCGTCTAGTGGTTGAGGTCATCTAAGAATTTGATGGTGATTGAAGAGGCGGTGCTCTCAATTTTCTGTACGTTTTTGTATATTTCTTATTGTCCCCTCAATGAAGTTAACACCCTCTACTTATAGTAAAACGTCTTTTGTCTTCTATCGAAATCATCATTTGTTGCTTAACGGGTCAGACTTGATTTTGGGCTTAGCTCTTAATGGGCCCGTGCTAAGCCCATCTCCAACAATAGCCCCCACAGTTCGCCAAGTGTCGATTCTTGCTGAATTCTTCTGGAATCTTCTGTATAAAAATCAGGTCTGGTTTGTTTTATTGTTGGGAATTAGGCTGACATCTTAATTTCCTATATAAGTGGGACTTTGGTTTTTATCCTTTGTCTCCTTTTGTTGTGGCAAGGTAAAACGAATAATTGTTTTGTATTGTTGTTGTTGTTTTTTATTTCTTGGTGCTAGTCTCTTTCTCTCTCCCTTATCTTTTGTCATCGTCGGTGCTGGTTCTCGCGGGAGGCTGGGGTTGTTGTTCGTGTTCGAGGTAAAGGCTTGAGCTCGTCGTGGTCGAGATCGGAGCAGGTTGTGAGTGGAACGAGCTCGTCGCGGGAGGTTTGCCGTTCGTGTTTGAGGTGTGTGCAGTCAAGGTGGGTGTGTCGAGGTGTGCACGGCCAAGGTGGGTGGTGTCGAGGTGTGCGAGGCCGAGGTGGGTGGTGTCGAGGTGTGGAGTTTTTGTATTTGTAGCTCGAGTGGGAGCCGAGATGTGAGCGGGTGGGGCTTGCTTGTTTGGCGTGGATTGGGGTGCGCCGTGGTTGAGATCATTTTGGTACGTAGTTGAGGTCGGATTGGGCGTGGTAGAGGTTGGCGTGTGTGTGGTTGAGGCGTCGTGGTTGAGATTGGCATGGTTGAGGTCGGCTTGGGTGTGGTTGAGGTCGTCTTGGACTAAGTTCGTGTGTTTGTGGTCGGTTTGAGCTCTTCAAGATCGGCTCGGGTGTAGTTGAGGTCGGCTTGGGCTGAGTTCATGATCGCGTTTTTTGTGGTCGGTTTGATCTCATTGAGATCATAGTTGCCTTGTGGTCAAGTTTTGGGTTGAGCTCGTGGTAGTCAGTTTGTGTTCGTTATTTAGCAAGACGAGGTGCGTTTTATCGTTTTTTTTTTGGTGGGGTGTAGATGATTTGGTGTTTTTCTCTTCCCGAGAATCTCCATTGGGGATTGGGTTCTTCTTTGGATGAGGTTGAAGAGGGGAGTGAACTTTTTGTTGATAGTGTTGATGGACCGGAGATGCGTCTCGATGGAGTGGTAGTAGGATTGAGCCGAGTGGAGGAGAGTGAGATGGTTGAGCTTGGAAAGGAAGGAGCTTGGAATGAGCGGAGCTCGGATCTGGTTAGTGTTGTTTATGCGGTTCTGAGGCTTGTTGATGGGAGTTCATCGTCTTTTCAGGGAAAACAAATCTTGTTGCGAACCAAGGTGTTGCTATCGGGACCGAGCTTGCCACTGATCGGGGCTGTCGCGGCTGCTGGGGATGATGTTGCTCTCGGCATTGGCGGTAAATCCGAGCTTATCTTCGGTTGGTGTAAGTTTGTAAACACGGTTCCGGTTTATCCTAAAAAATCTATGTTTGAGACTCTTCGTGAGCACGAACAAAGTTTATTAGTGAGTGATGCTTAAACGAAGGGTCATCTTCGGATACTTCTCACTCTTCTTCGGGGTCTCATGATGATGAATCTGAAGATGAAGGAGATGATGATGTAGATCTAGATAAGTTCGGCGATGGGCAAGGTGATGTTGGTGATTATGATAGACAAGATAGTGTTGAAGTAGGTGATGTCGAACGAGATGGTAATGCCAGTGTTAAAGTGAATCAATTTAGTATTTGTGATGAGCGAATCGAAACTGACGGTCATGACGGAGAAGATGATGACGTTGACGTCGGCTAACAAGATGGCATTTCTGGAGTTAGGCAATTTGACGCTGCTGTTTGCGAAGAGCAAGTCGGTGCTGTTGATGATGAACAGAGTTGTACCGTGGGTGATGAGCGAGATGATAGTAATGATTGGCATGGGATAGATGTCGAGCGGGGTAACATTGGTGGTTGTGAATCTAGTGTTGTTGATATCTTGAGAGAGATAAAGAAGGAGAGTTTGGCCGCTTCGCTTGCTGGTTTCGATGGTTTGATGAAAAGGAGAAAATGAGAGAGGGTGAAGAGGGCGAGGGAGAGGCCTAGGAGTTTTTCGGGTCCACTTATTGATCATCCTGCGGAATCGTTTTCTTCTGATGTTACTGAGGATGTGATTAAGTGGATTTCGGCCATCTGTTGTCATAGTGGTAGTGTAGAAATGTGTATTCCCGGGGAGGATGAGCGTCCATGGACGGTTCTGGATGGGTGGATTTGTGTCTATGATTTTTGGTTCTCCTATTATCAATTGTGATTTCCTCTCCCAAGATTGTTGGCGTATTGTGATGAACACCTTATTGTCCTTTCTTAGCTGACTCCTGCATCAATTCGAAATATGGTTGCTGCTCTTTTTACTGCCGCGGAAGTTGGTGTGCATATGAGCCTTTATCTTTTTTGAAGATATTGCGCGTATCACTCAGTGTGAAACATATGAGCTTTTATGTTCGAACGTCCTCGGTTTTTTTATGTTTGAACGTCCTCGGTTTTTTATGTTCGAACATCCTCGGTTCCAAATGTTTCTGATATGTCTGATCCTTTTAGGAGTAGTTGGAATCCTTATAATTGTAGCTTGATTTTCTTTTGTGGTTGCATTTTGAGAGTTCTTTTTTTAATTGTTTATTTTGTATGTGCAGGGCGTCGTTTGGTTGGTCTCGAGATTGGTCTTTGGTGACTAGGTCGGTGGTTTGGCGTTGTCTCCCGTTTGTTGACTCAAGTATACTCTTTTTCCTCCCCTTTTTTTAAAGAAGGAATCGTTTGTTTGTGTGATTGATATGGCTGTGATATTGATGTCCCTAGTGTTGTCATAGATATTGATGTTCCTGGTGTTGACGTAGATGTTGATGTTTCTGGTGTTGTTGCATTTTGTTTGTGTGACGGCCTTGGTTGTGATATTTATGTTTTTGGTGTTGACATAGATATTGATGTTTCTGGTGTTGACGTAGATGTTGATGCATTTGTTTGTGTGACGTTCCTGGCTGTGATATTTGGTGCTTCTGGTGTTGATATTTTGTTTGTATGATGGCGTTGGTTGTGATATTGATGTTTTTGGTGTTGATATTTTGTTTTCAGCTTCTTAGAGGGTTCATGGAGAGATGGATTTCAGTGAATTCCCGAGCTTGATTGATTGTTTTGCTGGAGATATTGTTGTCGGTGCTTCTGCTGTTGAGACTGGACAAGGTTTTGCGAGTGTAGATCCTTTAGTGCATGCTCAGGGGATTGTTGTTGGTCTTAACAGTGCTGATGCTCATGCGCTGTCTTCTGCTCGTCGCTGAGCTGGAAAAGAAGTTTCTGTTGTTAGTGGGAAAAGGGCTGATGGTTCTCGAGCTCCTTCGACCAGCAAGGGCGGTGATCCTAAGAAACGACTCGCTGATGGTTTTTTATCGAGATAGGCGCCACCACCAAAATCTTGTAGGATTGTTCACTCAGTGGTTGAGACTCCTTCTGAGGTTGAGATGTCTTTGGCGGTTGAGACGTCTCCTGTTGTGGAGAAGGTTGCTTTTGAGCCTTTCGAGTATTCATTTGGTGGTAGGCCAACAGAGTGTGGAGGTCTCTTTAAGCTGTTCCGATCGCCTGATACTGCTGGGGGTTATGCTTTTGATGATGGTAGACGTGCTGAGTGGTATCAGGAGTTTTCTCGTCATACGGCTATTTGTAAGAAATATGTCTTTCCTTTCCCTTCTTTTTTTTAAAAAAAAAAAAATCTTTGGCAAGATAAGTAATTTGGTGTATTTTGTGCAGGCTACGAAGTTTATGAATCGATTGGTGGATAAGCAAGATGAAGAGTTTGGAGTTGTTAAGGCAGATCTTGAAAAGGCGAATGCCAAGCTTGCTGTTGTGAGGGATGCGGTCGATCACTCTGGGGAGGTTGCATCTTGGCGTAAGAAGTATGAAGATGAGAGGAAGGTGTCTTCAGCCACGCAGGAATAAGTGAAAAGTCTTAAAGCAAAGATGGCCTTGGATGAAGAGCAAGTGAAGGAACGTCCGGAGTTGGATGAGACCCGCTTTAACAATGCCAAAGGTGTTGATGAGGATGAAATTTTATAGGGTGGCAGCGAGGCATGATGATATACTTGCTACTTGTAACCCTCGTTTTGAGAAGATGCATAGGTTTGGGAAAGATCAGAAGGTTGTTCGTCAAGCTATGTATGGGGTTAATCAGATCAGAGGGTGCTTGATGCTATTAAGGTTTGGAAGGGAGAGGGGATAAAGATTCCAGAAAGCAAGGTTAAGCATCTCGAAGAGGACTTGGCTGAGAGGTTGAAGAAGGCGAAGTCGATTGTTCCCATTAAGATCGAGGATAAGGATTTGGCTGAAATTCCTTACTTTGATTTCGATCTCCCACTTGTTCCTGTTCCTCCATCTCTTACTGTTGGGGTTGAGGATGCGGCTCGTCGTCGTGAGGATGCAGCTCGTTGTCGTTCGTCTGGGCATGGAGATGCGGCGGGTGCGGCTGTCAGGCGTGAGCTCCTTCTCCGGGTTCGTAGTTTGGTCCTTGTTTTATCATCGAGACCCTAAGTGGTCTCATATCTTTATTTTGTTGCTGTTTTGGCGTTTGTGGGACTTGTCGCCTTTTGTTATTTTTGAAGTTTGTTATGTTGGATCTTTTGTTGGATCGTTTATGTTGATCCTGCTCGGCTATGTTGAATCTTCTTATGAAATGATCTTCTCGTCTTTATCTTGGTGCTTGTGTTTGAAAATGTGCCTTTTTGTCTTTATACCTGTGTTGCGAAAAGCCCTAAGTGTGATCGCGGAGTTATGGTAATTAAGAAACTGATCTCGTGCTTCGTTTACCAAATTTTGATTGTAAGCACGGAGCCGCAGCACTGAAAACTGATCTCGTATTTTTTTGCGAAATTTTATAAGGGTGAGCGCGGAGCTGTGACACTTTTGGAAACTGATCCCGTATTTCATTTGCAAAATTTTGAGTGAGAGCACGGAGCCGCAGCACTGAGAACAGATCCCGTTTTTTTTTTTTTGCGAAATGTTATAAGTGTGAGCACGGAGCTGTGACAACTGATCCCGTATTTCGTTTGCAAAATTTTGGAGTGTGAGTACGGAGCCGCAACACTGAGAACTTGTCCCGTATTTTTTTTGGAAATGTTATAAGTGCGAGCACGGAGCTGCGACACTTTGGGAACTGATCCCGTATTTCGTTTGCAAATAAATTTGAGTGTGAGCAGGGGGCCGCAACACTAAGAACTGATCTTGTATATAAATATTTTGTATATGGTCAAGAATGAAGTTGATTTGTGATTGTTGTATTATGATATTGCTTGAGGAAATATTAATTTTTTTACAGAAATAGTTGAGCCTCGTGAGAGGTTGCTTACGTACCCCACAGACGGGGATCAAGCCGATCGTAGTTCAATTTTACGAGAAAACTAAATACTTAAACTTAAAAAAGGGGCCGGATTCTTGTGGGGTGTTATTTCTGGTACAACATTAGTGCGCCGGTCTTCTTGCTTGCTCTGTCTTCCTTAGTAATAGTATCGCTTGAGATTCATGGAGTTTCATGATCTTGGGACTTTTTCTCCACTCATATCGGTAAGTTCGAAGACACCTGGCTTGACGAATTTAGAGATC
>CAJHQP010006566.1:0-37410 GCA_905132765.1 Moricandia arvensis | reverse complement strand
TTTACACTATTTTCATAAAGTAACAATGATAAATATATTTCAAGTTGTTTTAACCGTCTTTCAAAGAATATATAAATTTAGTTACTAGTAAAATAATATTTTATATAAAAAATAAAGTATTAGAAAGAAATATATATATATATATATATTATATTTTATTTATTAATCTTCTGCTCTCACATTAAAAATTAGACTGGTTAATATCGCTATTATTTAAAAAACTAGATTTATTTATTAGATTATACTATGACTTATATAATAAAAATTAGTCAAAATGACTTTTAAATTTATTAAATTAAATAATTCATTAAAATGATATAATAAAAATTATCCAAAAATAATTTTGTTTTAAAAATAAAAAGATAATTCTTATATATATATTGTGTATTTATCTGAAAAATATCTTTAAGTGTATTTTAAAAATTAAAAGATAATATATATAATATGTTTTAACCATAATTAAATAGTTAAATATTAAAAAACAGAAAACACATAACTAATTATTAATCAAATAAAAATCTTAATTTTATGTTGTTGAAAGGAGAACATTGAGTGATATCAAAATTCTATTAATAATAAATATAGAATGTAAACATTTTTAAAATATTTATAAAATAATCAGAATATTTGAAAATTTTAAACATATATATTTTGATGAATAACTTTGTCATATATAAATAATTTGATATTCAATTTAAAATATTTAAGAACATAAACGATAACTTATCATGATAATTTTGAGTTAGTAATGAATATATTAATAAATATTTTGAAATGACAATGCTCCTAATAATACAGTAAATTTCAGTATATAATCATGAGGATAGAGAACTTGGACTAAAGATGAGTGAGGAAACAAAAATTAATTAAAGAAATACAGATTTAATAAAGATTAACTAAGGAAAATTCAGTAGGTGGGGGGCACATTATTTCGAAAGCTAACGCGGACACTAATAAGAGCATATTTAATGGGGTTTTTTAGAGGGGTTCTTAAAGGAATGAGCTTACAATTTTCTTAAGAACCATCTCTTAAAAACCCCAAATAAAAGATTATTTTGTTCAATTTCTTATATTGTTCGTAGGTCCCACAGACATATGGCGGCCTGTAATTAATTTCTTTTAAAAAAAATAAATAGGAATCTCATTAGAGGTTCCAGGGTTAAAGATGATCTAATAGTATTACTAACTAAGACTATTAACGTTGTATGACTTTTTGGATTACTAAATACGTAGTTGTTGCTCTTTCTCTATGTATGCATGTGATGCCGTATATCCGTAGTTAACGTTTTGTGGTGGTTATTGATTTTCCAAGATTTATATTGTAACATGATTGAGGTGTGGTGATGAACTGTTCTATTTCTTTTAAGGGGTTGGCAGAGGCAGAGACAGAAAATATTTTTATTGAGGACACAAATATTAAACTAAAAATAACATCAAATATAATACTAAGTGGGCTTAAATGTATTATTGTTATCTGTATTTTAATGAGTTTAAACAAATGTATGGTGGCAAAAAAATATTTTAGAATGTAGAAACATATATATTGGACTTTAGTAACTTCACCAATTTTAAAAAAATTGTTGGGTTCAATGACCTCGACCTTATTGTATGTGGCTCCGTCACTGGGGTTGGTATGTGTATGTTTGTTGTATATGCAGAGTACTTAACAACCTACCAACCAAACTAATCAAACAAATCAAACCATGGACCTTGGAAATTTTCTCATTTTTATTCATCAACACCCGTAACAGAAATCGAAACAGTGACATCTCCCATTCACCGGTGAAACAAACAAACGAGGTTACATGGAAACAAAGAAAACACACCAAACACAAAAGATCTAAAGCAACAAAAAACCACATGGGTCGTGGGGGAAGAAGACGAAGGAAACTTAGCCTCCATCTCTGATGAACACCAATGGACAGCAAATCCAATTATCTGAGAACATCACTCAGGTAGGGTTCCATGCCAGCCGAGATATCCCTCGCTGGTGTACCTTCAAAGATAGGTGCCTTGCAGTGGCGGAGACAGGATCATATTACAGTGGGGGCAAAAACAATTAAATCACTAAAATTAGTGGGGGGCATAATAACAAAATATAAACGATTTACTAGACATTAACTAAAAATGCAGGTAAATAAAATAAAATTTACAAATGAATTGGGGTCATGTGACCCCCTAGACACAGGAATTGGGGTCATACGATAAAAACTGAAATGATACAGAGAAGATTAACATGACCTCTACGTAAGGATGATACGTACAAATCGAGAAATTGTCTAAATTTTAAGTGTTTAGTTAAAAAATAATATTCAAAAAGAAAACATAAGCAAAATAAATTTTAAATATTTTAATTAAAAACTTGATGGGTTATTCTTTTTTTTTCTTTGTCAAAGTGAGGTCTATACTCGAAATTTTGTTAACGTAATTCGCTAAGAGCCTATATATAACAGAAACATGCCACTTTCAGTAGGCGGGCTATATCCAAATATACTGACTAAAATTTGGAAATAAACTTAACTTAGGTAAATTTCTTTTTATTAATTTAATACAAATTGTTTTTTTTTTTTAAATAAAGAAAACAAAGCGGGAAGAAGTAAAACGGCAGAAGAAGCATGGTGACAAGCCATATAGGTTGTTGGCTCATAAGTCATTATCTTCTCCGTTAAATACTTTCTCCTCTCAGCAACTAATCTTCACAACACAATCTAACTCCAACACAAAAATGGTTCCAACACTCTCTGCTGCTCAATTAGCAGACCCAGCTGAAGTAACCGAGTTCGTGGTCACCAAAGGCAACGGCGTAAAGGGTTTATCAGAAACAGGAATCACAGCTCTTCCTGACCAATACATCCAACCATTAGAAGAACGTCTCATCAACAAGTTCGTCAACGAAACGGACGAGGCCATTCCTGTGATCGACATGTCGAACCCGGACGAGGAAAAAGTCGCTGAAGCTATCTGTGACGCTGCTGAGAGATGGGGTTTCTTTCAAGTGATCAACCATGGAGTTCCTTTGGGAGTTCTTGACAGCGTGAAGGCCGCGACTCACAGGTTCTTTAACCTCCCTGTTGAGGAGAAGAGTAAATACACGAAGGAGAATTCTTTGTCGGCGACTGTTAGGTTCGGTACGAGTTTTAGTCCTAGTGCAGAGAAAGCTCTTGAGTGGAAAGATTATCTTAGTCTCTTCTTTGTCTCTGATGCTGAAGCTGAACAGTACTGGCCTGATGTTTGCAGGTCAGTTCCAAAAGTCATATCTTTCTCTGTTTTAGAACTTTAGTTATTGATTCATAGAGGTCTTGTAATTTGGGTTTCGATGGATTTTTCGGGTTTTTTGAACTCAACTATATATACATATATATTTGGAAAGGGTTCGGTTAATAATAACTGCGGATTTAATATATTTTATAACTCTGTTGAAGACTCATTTTGGATCTGAACTCATATTGGTTTGGTTAATAATACGGGTATTTTTTAGATATTATATCAATACATGTGATTAAGTATTTGAAGTATTTATTTAAGCTTTAGATATTTAACTTCAAATATTATATCAAACTAAACGTGAAATTGAGTATTTTATATACTTATCTTATATATTAATTTGAATACTTTTCGGGTTATTCATATATTAGTCCGGATCTCCGGGTGAGTTTTTTTGATTATCCATTTGGATTCGATTAAAAGTATTTTGGGCTCATGTATATTTTTACCACCATACCGGATCCATTCGAATATTTTTACAGTTCTGGTTGGCTGGGAATTCAAACTTTTGTTCGGTTTAGTTAGGAACTTAGGATTTTCTTGCCCATGTCTAGTCTAGATTCATATATGCAATTCTTGATTTTGATTTTAGGAAAGAAGTTCTAGAGTACATGAACAAGTCCAAGACAATGGTGAGGAAGCTTCTAGAGTATTTGGGGAAGAATCTCAATGTAAAAGACTTGGACGAGACAAAGCAGTCACTCTTCATGGGTTCCATTCGAATCAACCTCAACTACTATCCCATCTGTCCTGACCCTGACCTAACCGTTGGCGTTGGTCGTCACTCAGACGTCTCTTCCCTCACCATTCTCTTACAAGACCAGGTCGGTGGTCTTCACGTGCGTTCTCTATCCTCAGGGAACTGGGTTCACGTGCAACCGGTTCCCGGATCCTTTGTGATCAACATCGGAGACGCCATGCAGATCTTGAGCAATGGTCGTTACAAGAGTGTGGAGCATCGTGTCTTAGCTAATGGTAGCAGCAACAGAATCTCTGTTCCTATCTTTGTGAATCCAAGACCAGAGTCAGTGATTGGTCCTCTTCCTGAGGTGATCGCAAATGGAGAGGAACCGGTTTATAGAGACGTTGTGTACTCTGATTACGTCAAATACTTCTTCAGGAAGGCACATGACGGCAAGAAAACCGTCGACTTCGCCAAGATATGATCACAATCAGACCTAAAAGGATTTTAATTTCCTGTTCTGTTTCATGTTTGTGTCTGAGACTTATATGATGTCTTCTTGAGTCTCTTTTCAGTATTAATGTGTTGTATAACAGTCATTGATCAATACAGTTTCTCTTTTATCAGAGACTTACGTGTTACAGAAGCAAGAACTTAAAGCCCTAGTTAGTAGCTTTGTCGACTCAGAGTCTTGTTTGACAAGAAAATGCTCTGTTTAGTTCTTATCATGAGTCATAATCTTCTTCAAGTTTTGGACGTTGTTCACCGTTAACATTGTCAAGATAATCAACATCTTGGTTGAACTCAAAGATCTTCTTGTCCCTGAAGTAATTGATCAAGAAGTACCAACCTACTGCTCCTATGGTCATTAAACCGCAAAGTAGGTACACAATCTTAGTAGCAAACACAATGATCAACATGAGAAACGCTGAAGGTACCAAGCACATAATCACTAGCCCTGGCATATTCAGCGGGACACGGTAAGGTCTCTTTAGCTCAGGTAGTTTCTTTCTTAACCAAAGGAAAGACGCAAACTCTAGGTACATCCCTAACGTGTACAAGAAGTTAGCCGAGGAGATAATGTCAGTGAAGTTCATGTAGGACAATCCTAGTGACATGAGAGCTGAGAGTAGAATCCCAACCCAAGGAGTGTTGAACCATTTGGATCTTACACCAAAGAACTTAGGTAAGAACCCTAGTTCCGCCATACCCTCTAGCTGATAAGCACTACTACTTAACTGAGCTTCAAAGAGTCCTATACTTGATAAGACAGCGCCAATCTCAATCCATATCTTCAGCCATGTTCCTGCTATCATCTCAGCTGCTTCTGCGTGAAACCCTGTTTCCCATCTGCTCTGATCTACTGAGACAGCACCGGTGACTGCGAAAAGAGGGATCAAGTAAGCTACACAAGTGAAGATCACCGCGACAAGAAGCGCCAAGGGGAATGTCCTCTGAGGGTTATCCACTTCCCCTGCAAGAGTACTAACATTATCCCAAAAGTTCAAGTTCCAGAAGAGTGTGTTGAAGTAAAGATTCCAATCCTTTTTCTTGTCTCCCAAGCTACCCCAACGGTGAGGTTTGATCTTAGGGATTGCTATAGCCGACATGACAAGGAAAGGTGAGAGAGACACCAAGCCTAGAACAACAGCTGCGTAGCCCACAATGGCTAGGCCAGTGTAGTTTAGGAATGATAAGACCACCGTTGATGTGAATATGCAGACGTTTCGTGGCCATCCTGATTCAAGAACAGGGAATAGCTTCTCCAAGTAAGTGACACAGAGGACAGGGAACGAAGCAACATTGATCACACCACTCAGGTACTTCAAGGAGCCCATCATCGAGCCTACGAAAGAGCCAAAAGCTCGATGCGCCCATATCACAAACCCTCCGTTGCCTGAGACAAAATGCAACCTAAATCAGAAAGTAGTTTCCTTGTTTATGAAGTAACCTTTAGAACTAGTGGTTGCAAAGTCAGATAAGATTGCCTATACTGTTCAGACCACAACACTCGCATTGTTCATAGAAATGTCTACACAGGATACATAAAGTTCAGATTTTCTTTTGTCTTATTCGGTTTGATCAGGATCTGCTCAACATTTATATGAATCCTAGGGCAAAAAAAATTAGACCCTTAAATAGGCATGTTCAATATTGATTTCAGTCTAGTTTCGATATTGTTTTTTGGTATTTCGGTTTATAAACATTAGGTACCGTAATGAAACCATTTAGTTTGGTTCCAGTTTATATATTATCGGTTCTTGGTTTATTCAATTTTATACCAAAAAACGTAACTATATTTATATTTTTATAAGAAAAATTAGTTGATATGCTTAGGAATCATATTTGTTTAAATATAAATATATTGATAAACTAAATATTTGTCCCCATTTCAGCAGTCCCTGGGTTTGATTATACCTGGAAACGCGGTTGAGAGTTCTGCGGTGATTAGGGCTTCAGGGACACTCCATATGAAAGGGAAGATGAGAAAACCAAGAATCGCTAGAAGCGGTCCAGCCGCTTGAACCGCCGGTTCTTCTCCAAACGGCCCACCCGCGACTTCAAAGTAAATAAGGAAAATCAAAGGGACCAAAGTCAGTTTCTTAGCGGTTGCAGCATTGCCGTTTGAATCAGCGGTTGTTACTGGGAGCTCGTGGCTCGATCTCAATGTATCTATTGTTGCCATTAATGTTTTTTTCTCTTTGGTATTAGATCATGGAATCTCATGTATACAGGAACGTATTCATGTGTTGCATGTAAATTGGTTAGTAAGTTGGACGTATCAGACAGGAAGCTTAGCTGAATATTTGGAAACCATTCAATCTCAATGTGTTTTGTTATTATATCATAATAAATTATTAATTAATTCTGTTTTTTTTTTAAGTTGTTTTTGGTGATAGATCAATTAATACTCCACGTTTATCGCTTACAATAAAGAGAAAGGGTTAGAGTTGTTTCCGGTGAAGTATGACTTATAATAGTAGTTTAGTGGCTTCACCACCCATCTTTCCACCTACTCCGGCTTGGACTAGTGTTCATACAAAAGTTACAAAAATAAACTGAATATTCATCACCATGTACATAGTTCAATCTTTTTCCTTTGACTACTATTCTATAAAATTTCGAAAAGAGTAATAATGTTTCACAAAATACAGAAACATAATAAAGGTCATTTTCCCTTTTTTTTGTCTATGAAATACGAATGATTTTATGCTAACCGGAAACCAACTCTGTCAAACCGGTTACACTACATCCGATATGAATGAACTGGACTAAAGCAAACATATTCAAAGGTTACAGTAACAGAATAAATGTCACATAATTTCGAAAAGAGTAACAATGTTTCACAAACGCAGAAACAGAACAAATGTCACATAATTTACCAATAAACGTCTATGAAATACGAATGATTTCATGTTAACCGGAAACCAACACTGTCAAACCGGTTACACTATATCCGATATGAGTTAACTAGGATTAAAGCAAACATAATCAAAGGTCTATATGCATATGCATAAGCTCACTCTGTCTCTCTCTTTAGTCCAGCAATCAATCATCTAAGAAGTAGTATGATCCTGCAAGCTTCTGCTCTCTGTCCTTGGTAGACTCTAACTTGTTGATCCTTGGCCTGTAGTTAGTTGGATCTCGTCTGAATGTGATGTTCAGGTGCTGCAAGAGAACTAACAAGTTAGCTTAAGTTCATGGAGGACTAATCTATGATAAACATGAATAGTGTTTGATTTACCGATAAGAATAGGTTCATTCCACTGGCGAGTGACTGTGGAGAATGAGCAGTACACTTGACACCAGGTTCTCCTTCATACACAATGACTTTATCCCCAAGATAGGTCGCCATCATGAAGTCATGCTCAACAACAAAAGCTGTTTTCTTCGCGTGTAGGATGAATCTCTTTATGACTTTAGAAGCTGTGATCCTTTGCTCTGAGTCTAGATGCGCACTTGGCTCATCAAGCAGATATATATCTGCAGGCTTCCCTAGACATAAAGTTATGGCAACCCTTTGCCTCTCTCCACCAGAGAGTTTGTTTACAGCTTGATCCAACAGCTCCTCAATCTGAAGTGGTTTCATTACATCTGACACAAACTGAGGATACGTGTATGCATCACGTATCCTATCATGTAGGAGCTGTCTCACTGTACACTCACGCTTTGAATCATTTCCTTGAGGTTTGTAGGACACGTTAAACTCTGGCATGTCTGATTCTACACCATCTTCACTTGGGAATGCACCTGCCTGCATTAGTAATACATCATATAAAGATTACATCCTTCAGAGCCTAACTCACAAGGAACAGAGAAACACACAGAAGAGAAACTATTACCAGCATCCTGATGAATGTTGTTTTCCCAGTACCGTTCTCTCCAAGCATTACAATAATCTGAGAGTCTGTGAACTCTCCTTCCATTACATCCAGCTTGAAGTCTCCAAGTTTCTTAGTCATGTTAGGGTACTTGTATCTTGCATAAGACTTCACTTCCCCTTCGCTCTCTTGTGGTGTATCAGAAACCTTGACAAGAAACAATATCAGTCACACATTCTCTTGACAAGAACCCATTTGTAAAAGCCTTACCTTAAAGGTCAAAGACTCATCTCTGAAACGCAAGTTCTCTGTGGGGACAAAACCAGCTAAGAACACATTGATTCCTTCTCGGACAGAGAAGGGGAGAGTCACAACACCATAAGCTGTCGGCTTCCCATACAAACAACAAACGAAGTCCGACAAGTAGTCAAGTACACTAAGATCATGCTCCACCACAATCACGTAGCTGTAAACAAAGACATCAGTGTATGTAAGGATCACATTGTAAAGAGAGAATCATTTCAGAAGAGATGATCGAACCAAACTTGTCATGTCTGAGGAGGGAGCGTATAACTTCAGCAGCTTTGAGTCTTTGCCTCACATCTAGGAAGTTAGATGGTTCATCAAACACATATATATCTGCCTTCTTGAGGCACACTGCAGCAATAGCAAACCGTTGCAGCTCTCCACCAGATACTTGTGATGCTTCACGGTCCAAGAGGTGGTTCAAGTCCATAGCATCACAGATCTCCGCCATCATTCCTCTTTCTTCCAGCTTCTCAAGCATCATCCCAAGCGTACCTTTAACAACTTTTTTATAGCATCCACATGTTGTGGCTTCATAGCGGTCTGTCACACAAGGGGAGGGAGGCATCAGACTCGCTTAATGAGGCCATAAACATTGTTATGTTAAAGACTTTAATAAAAAAAAAAATTGAATATGCGTCTATGTATAATAGCAAATGTTTCATTTGACTGTGCTCCAAAACGGCTCTGATTGGCTTCTATACACTCTATCATACCTTTAGTTTATCTTCTACAAGTCGGATGAAATAGCTTTGGAGTTCTGATCCACGGAAGTGAGCCAAAATTTCATGCCAGTCAGGAGGATTCTGCACAAGATGTAGCAGAACATATAACAGTTATAAATAAAAGACATGTTCTATGGACTAGGAGTATGGAAACTCAAAAGAGAGGCTATATTAATTACATTGTATCTGCCAAGGTTTGGTTTGATTTTTCCAGCCAAGATTTGGAGAGCAGTAGATTTACCAATACCATTTGTTCCAACCAAACCTAGGACTTGTCCCGGTCTTGGCACTGGAAGCCTACAAAATCAAAATATATATTTTGGAGCACTAAAGGGAACTGATCACACAGATTCCACAAGGCATCAGCTAACCTGTGTAGTTTAAAACCATTGGAATTATAGCGGTGGATTGTATCTTTCTCCAAGTCCTTTGGAAGATTGATAATCTGAATAGCTTCAAAAGGGCATTTCTGGAATTTCGACACCAGCAAATCTCACTTAGTGTAAGGGTTTACACATTCATCGTAAGGATATATATATATATATAGACTACGTACCTTCACGCAGATACCACATCCTATACAAAGCTCCTCTGACAAGAAGGCAGTGTTGGAAGCAGGAGTCACCTCGATACAAAGTTTCCCTAGAGATGCACACAACATATCATTTTATGCATAAACAAGTTTCATACTGAAGCCAGGAACGACATGTAACCTCTACAAAGAGCCTTAGCCCGAGAGTGAGACGAGGAAACGTACCGGTCTTGACTACAGGACAGCTCTTCTTGCACTCTTGGCGGCATTTCTTCGGCTTGCACCGATCGCTATTCACGATAGCAATCCTCGTTAATCGATCCGACATCCTTCAAGAGTGCTATGTACAAGTTTCACAAGACACACAAAAGATCAGAGACCTAAACTCGAGCATTTTTCGGACATAACGTAAAATCCATAACCTAGAGAGTGACAGTAACTTAACAATACACAAGAAGACAGAAACCAAACAAATCCGACAACAGCGGAACAAAGAATCCCAGAGAATCTTTGTCCTTAGAGAAATAAGTTTAACCAAAACAACTGTAGCTATAAGCTGCATGAATCGTCGAGGAAACGGAGAAAAGAGACTGAGGAGTAAGAAGGGAAGAATGATCTAGTTACCAGTATAGGTCGGCGAAGAGGAGATCAAAGAAGCTGAGGACAGAATCAGCTGAGCGGCGAAGGTGGGAGTTATAAACAGATTAGGGTTTGAAGTTTCATCTACAAATATATACCCTCAATTCCTATTAAAAAAAATGAGAACACGCGTTAGAGCAAGATTAACCCTAAGACCCTCTTAGTTTTCTTTTTTTCTGATTTAAAAAAAAAAAAAAAAAAGGAGCCAATCGTGGGCCGTCACGTATTTGTGGGGTCCGCGAATATTACAAGAACTCCTTAAGAGTTGGTTCTTGCACAAGAAGAAGAAGAGGTGGCTCTTAGGGATTTTGCGGGCCCCACCCGTTAAGAACCCCCCTAAGAGCCGGGGATAAACGTGCTCTTAGAGCATGTTCAACCCACAACCCCACTTAAGGGTTCTTAATGATTAATTTAGTAATTTAATGTAATTAAGAACCTTAGTTATCAAACATCTTGATTTTATGTTCCATTGGTAGTATCTTATTTAAGGGTTCTTAATTTTTTTTTTAAACATTGCTTAATTTAAAATAAAAGTTATTTATTCAATACAATATATTAAAAGATAACATTGCTAAACATAGATTTTTTTTATAAAAAACATAAAAACAAAGATTAGTAAAATAAACGAGAATAATTTGAAAGAAGCATCTGAGCTCAGTTGTTGTCTTCTTGACCTCCGAATTTATGCCATATATGTTCAACCAAATCAGCTTTCAGTTGTTGATGCATTTGTTTATCACGAATTCTAATTCGAACACCCATCATATTGGCGATATTTGTAGGGATGTCTGTAGAATACATGAGATCCACATGTGAACTTCTGTTGTCTTTTCCTTGTTGGAACTCTGAAATATCATATTGAGTGCATCCATCTCGCTCGTCTTCTACTATCATGTTATGGAGTATAATACATGCTCTCATAATATTCTCAACTTTGACTTTATCCCAAAAAAGCGCTGGGTTTTTAACAATGGCAAAGCGAGCTTGCAAGACTCCAAAAGCACGTTCGACATCTTTTCGGACAGCTTCTTGATGTTGAGCAAATAAAACAGCTTTCGGACCTTGTGGTATTGGAATTGATTGAATAAAAGTTGCCCATTTTGGATAAATACCATCAGTGAGATAGTAAGCCAAACGATACTCTCTTCCATTGACATAATAAGTGACTTCCGGAGCAAGACCCTTTATTATGTCATCAAAAACAGGTGAGCGATCAAGAACATTGATATCGTTTAAAGTATCTGGAAGCCCGAAAAACGCGTGCCATATCCAGAAATCATATGAAGCAACCGCCTCTAAAACGATCGTTGGTTTTCCCGAACCACGAGAATATTGACCTTTCCAAGCGGTGGGACAATTCTTCCACTCCCAATGCATACAATCGATGCTTCCTATCATCCCGGGAAATCCACGATGTTCACCAATATCAAGCAGACGTTGAAGATCAGCTGGTGTTGGTCTTCGTAGGTACTCATCACCGAATAAAGATATTATTCCTTTAATAAAATGTTCCAAACAAGACCGAGTTGTCGTTGCACCGAGTCGAAGGTATTCGTCTACAGCATCAGCTGCAACACCATATGCCAAGACACGAATGGCTGCTGTACATTTTTGAAGTGTAAAGAGACCAAGCCTTCCGAGACTATCTGGTTTTTGTTGAAAGAATTCCATTTCACTGGAGAGTCGATCAACAATTTTCATGAACAACGCCTTGTTCATTCTAAATTGTCGGTAGAATAGATTATCAGGATATGTTGGAGTTTCACTGAAATAATCATTCCACAGACGAAGATTGCCTGCTTCACGGTTTCTTTCGATATAGGCTCGTTTTTTCCTTCTTCTCCTTTCTTCTTGTTGATCACCATAATTAGCCAAAAGATTTTCAAACATTTGATCAAAATATTGATCAAAATATTGATCAAAATGTTGATCAAATGTGTCATCTTCTAATTCTTCAAAATTATTATGAGAAGAAAATGCCATTATTTAAAAAACAATTTGTGAATGAGTTTAGAAGAAGAATGATTGTTTTAGAAAACAACGAGTGAATGAGTTTGGAAGAAGAATGAGTTTGTTTGGAAGAAGAATGACTATGAGAAGTTTGTGAAGAATGAGTATGAGAAGAAGATGTTGTGTTCGTGAGAGTATGAGAAGCATGAGAAAGACCTTTAAATACAAAAGATACAATAAAGAGAGACACAATACATGACACAAAAATCTGAAACATACAAAAGACACAATACATGACACAAAAGACACACTGCCACAAAAGTTCGTGACAATACTACAAACAAGAAGACAAGCCCATGACACAATAAAACAAACAACGAGACACATCTATACACAAAAATACAAAAGAGAGTAGACACCCTACTTTCAGTCCGTGACTGATGACACACTGCCTCACTTTTGACCCACTGCCTCACTCCGTGATTCTTCCACTGCCTCACTCCATGATTCTTTGACCTGAACACAACAAGACAAGCACATAAGACCAAATCATGTGAACAAAACTGGAAACATAACAACAAACCAGAACAAACAAGAACCAACAGACAGCAACACAATCACACGACTACACAAAAACTTAAAACCAACTAATATTAACACAATCACACGAGTAGACCAGACCTTAAACAACACAAACTTAAGCTTCTTCTTAGAGTAGAACTAATCAGACATCAACTCAGTAATTAGTTTCTTCTTCAGAGCTTCTTCATAGTCAGCTATATCTTGTTTAGCGAGTAGTGAGTCAAGTAGTCTCATCTTTGTGAGCCTCTCTTTCACAGCCATATCCTCTTTCTTTATGCTCCACATAGTTTGGAACTCAGTCAGCGCCAAACTATCTGCCATCCTCTTCTTTCCGTGTCCCTTTGATGCTTTAACACCTGGTGGACGAATGGCTGCTTGCTCATCTTCACCAGTGGTAGTTTCAAAGGTGTGAGATCTAGATGATTTTGCACTTTCATCTATCTTCCTTCTTTTACCGTTTCCTTCGGTTTTAGAACTAGATAGTTCACACCATTTTTGGTCATTACGTAACTCCTTCCAAGCATGCTCAAGAGTGAACTTCTTTTGGTGGTTGTTGTAGAAGATCTCATGCGCAAGTTTGAGAACATCGTTCTCATTTTGGCCGCTACTCTTCTCTCTTGTTGCAGCTTCATAAGCCCCACAAAAATTGTTGACTTGGTCATTGATCTTCTGCCACCTTTGCTTGCAATGAGATGCCTGTCTGAGTTCAGAACCTGCAACCTTGTGACTTGCTGCATAGTATGCAGCAATCCTTTTCCAGAACGCACCAGCCCTTTGCTCGTTACTTACTACCGGGTCTTTGCTTGTATTTAGCCAAGCGCTAATGAGGGCAACATCATCTACTGGAGTCCATGTCCTCCTCTCCTTACGGTCTGCAGAGAAAGAGACTTCTTGCGTAGCTTGGCTGCTAAACAAAGGGACTTGGGGGGAAGAAACTTCGACACTGTCTTGGACAAAACCAAAGACATTGTCTTGTTGACTATTTAGAAGATCAACAAAGTTTGAGACTGGCCTATATGAATTGGAATTCATATCCGAAAGTCTCAAGAGAGAAATAAAAGAAGTATGTTTTTGATGGAAGAGAAGAAGGTTTTGTTTTAAATAGAAGAGAAGAAAGAAAGAAGCATTTATCACCATTGATAAACGAGTTCAACATCCAACCATTTCGAGTAGACCTTTATCTAACACATTAACCATTATCTAACACATTAACCTTCAACTTTCAATTCTATCTACACTCCTACATCTATTTATTACCTAAAACAGTGTTAAATCTATCACTAAACCACTACATTAATTACTTTGCCTACAATCAATTCAGTTCAGAACACATCACTCTGAGCCTATCAACCTTTGTAAAAGTATCAAGCTATGTGTTTTACCTGTATTACAATTCTAGTCGAGCCTTGATGTTTGTTGATCCGAACCTTGATGTCTCTTGATCCGTTAGACAAACATTGATGTCCTCTTGATCCGAACATATCAAAACACACAGAAAAAAACAAAGGAAAATGGATTAGACAAGAACTAAGGATTCAAAGACTGGAAGACATAACCACAACACAATAACCATACACAAGAACACAAAAATATTCAAAGACTTAACCTTCAAATCCTCTTGATCCGAACCATCTCAAAACACACACAAAAAAATATAAAGGAAAATGGATCAGAGGTGACCAATTTATTAATCACAAGACATAACCATAGACAAGAACTGAGGATTCAAAGACTCAGAGACATAACCATGACAGAAGAACACAATTATTCAAAGACTAGACCTTCAAATCCTATTGATCCGAACCATCTCAACACACAAAGAAAATTACCAAATCAAGAGCCATAACCATACACAAGAGACAGATCATATGAAACAAACAAATCAAAATAATAAACAAAGACCACAATCTAAGACATGCATCAATTTCGGATAGATTAAGACATAAAAAAAATACTCTGCTTTACCTTTCGCTTCCTCGAGTTGAGCCATGGAGAGAGAGACATAGATTTTCCACCATCGAGAGGAGTCGTCGAGCCACCGAGAGAGACGCCGAAATTCTTCGCCGACGAGAGATGAAGAAAGAGAGGCGGAGCCGTGGAGGAGAGCTAGAGAACCACGTCGTCGTCGATCAAATAAGACATAATCGAGGACTCCGACGACACAGAAGAGGTTTCCACCGACAGATACGCCGACGGCTGCAACCGATCGGTGAGAGATCGACAAAAACCGGCGGAATCGACGAGGAGAGGTAGAGAGACGCAGGTTCACAGACGAGAAGGAGAGAGAGACGGTAAATGCTTTTGTCGAGAGAGAGAGAGAGTTGTAGCCACATGCCAACAAGTGTCCCATAAGACCCGGTTCTTCTACACCCTATTTAAGATACGACTCTTCTCATTTAATCCATTTTTCTTTTTTTTTTAAATCATAATTACACTTAAGGACCCTCTTAAGCAACTGCGATGATCATGGTCTTAGTAATAGGTTGGTAGCATAGTGTTCCAGCATGGCTATGCGAGCTGAGTTCGAATCAGCTTAAATTCACATATCTATAACGTGTAACCACTGATGATTTAATATTTTTTTCACCCAGAAACGGTTTACTGTTTTTTTTAATTAAAAACTAGATTTTAACCCGCGCTAAAGCGCGGATAATTTTCGATGAAAATTTTATATAACGATTTTTTCTTTATTTGAAGTAAATAAAATATGTAATCCGAAGTCCAAATCGAATCTTAAATAAAAAAACTGATGCGTATATACCTAGTTGTAGGCATATATAATTATTTTATATTAGTAAATAAAATATAATTAATTAGTTATTCAAATTTAATGTAATATGAATGAATTGATTATTTAAAAAAACAATAGATTACTTATTCAGTTCCTTAATTTTAGGTTAGTATATATATTTAAATTATGTAGAAGTAGAAATAATAGAAAATCTAGGTAATGGTCATACGTAGACTATTTGTAAGTAAATAAAAATAAGACTCTGTTTTAATATAGTAGATTAGGACCCGTTGACAAAAAATGGATATGATAAAAAATTTGGAAACATGTCTCATTTGTTCACTTCTTAACCAATGAGCATGCGGAATAATATCCACGTTGGTAAACGGACCAAAGTTCATTTTTTCTTTCTTTTACAGCTCATACGACATGAACTTGTACATAAAGGCATTAACTGTACTTTCATGTTTGCGAACTTGTCTGTCCTTCCAGAAGATCCGAGGATAAGAAATCGAGTTATGTACCTCTTCCTCCTTCCGTGTCAAACAAAAATACTTTGAATGGGCCAATTTGGGCTGTGCAGCTAATTTAGCTATATGATTCTGGGCTTCAACAGGTGGGTACTTATCTTGGGTTTAGATTCCACTTTGTGGGTTTTTTCTTGAATGTCATTCTCATATTTATTTTTAAAGGGAAATTAATATTTACATTTTCAATCTTCCATATTATTAATAATCAATAATATTCACTAAAATCTCATAAATAAATAAAAAACTACGATTTTATAAATCGTAAAATGAAGTATTTTTTAAAATATGTAATCATTATAAGTATTGAAATGCAATTATAAGTAATATAAAGTGCTAATAAAATATTTATAATTTAAATATTTATCAAAAATGTAAGGAAAATTACTAAAATGTGATGTAAAGGAATTATTCATGAAATTACTATATATATATATATATATGTATAAAAATAAAAATTAAAAAATTAGATAGGCTTTTAAGACGATATATAGTGCACTTTTAAATTTGAAAATATATTATTTATCTCTTTAAAATTTAAGTAGATAAAAAGTTGTTAGAATACTGAGAGCTAAATTTTATTTGATGCTATGATGTTTATGAAAAGAAGAGGAAGTTATCGTTTGGTTTTGATACGCGGTGGAAAATTATTATTAGATTAAGAAGTTGATAATTATTAATCTAGATCTATGTATTGAGAAATGTCAACGTTTCACAACTGACAGAGTGACACCAACCCAAACTACACCAAACACTTTGATAAAGACCACCAAACGGTCCAAACCTATACATCTATCATCATCATAAGTCAAAACGGGCTGACTAGTGACTATAAAAAAAAACTTGGAAGTAGGAGTGTGTTTCAGAAAAAAAAAAAGAAAAAAGATAAAGTAAGAATAAGGGCAGGATTATCCCAGGATCTTAGTGGGTTTCTTAGGTATAGGGGACCCACAATTTTGTTAAAACCGGTAACAAAACTTACCAAATAAGAAACCCTTTTTGTGGTTTCTTCAACTGTTTGCGGGCCCCATGCACATGTGGCGGCCCGCAAGTGGTTCAATTTTAATTTTTTTTTTTTTTTTTTAAAAAACTTTTTTAAGAAACCCTTGAGGGGTTATAGGGATAATGATGGCCTAAGAAATTCACCTAAGAAACTGCAATAATCATGCTCTAAGATGTTCTAGTAACTTATTATCAAATAAAATTAATATTAAATATGCCAAATTTCTCAAATAAACATTTTAATTTTTTATCACAAAAATAAACTTTATGAAAAAATGACTAAAATAGATCTTTTTATTTTGATTTTTTTTTGTTTAATTTTAAACTCCACCTCTAAAATTTCACACATAACTCTAATTCCTAATTCTAAATTAATTAATTCAAAGGGTATAAATATATATTTACACCCTTTAATAAAATTTATTTGATCATTTTCTTATTGAATATTATTTTGGAGATAAAAACTTTTTAGATATATTTTAAGATATTTCTCTATTAAATATTATGTTTTTTATTTGAACAAATAGAGGGGTTGGTCTTCTGGTATTAAACTCAATTTCATTTAAGTTTGGTATATTATGGCTTTTCAACAAATATTTAAGGTGCAACTGAAATGTTTTTATGGAATAAATATCATGAGTGGTTAATTTATTTACATTCTTCACGATATTTACTGGCTAAAATGAAAAATAAATGGATTGGGTTTCAATTCGTTCTATATCATCCTATACCATTCAAGAAAAAACTTAATTTTGAAAAAGGATTCTATTTTTTTTTTAAATAAGTGGAATAATTCTATTTCATTAAACTAATGATTATTTTCCATCTGTTTTGTTACTAATTACCGGTTACAGCCTAAACTTGTTTGTTGGCAAACATTAAAATTTCTTACTCGCAACCGGTCAAAATATACTCTAAGAGCACCATTATCAGCAGTTCTTAAGTACGTTTCTTAGGTAATTAGTAATTAAAAAAAAGAAAAATAGATATTAAATTAAGAAACGGTTCATAAGAGCATGTTTAATGGGGTTGCTTAGGAGGGTTGCTTAGGGAGAGGGTTGCTTATTTTAAAGAGAGAGGGTAGTTTAAATTGCCAAAATAAGCAACCCATTTAGCATGGTTCTTGCACTGTTCATGGGTCCCACTGACACGTGGCGGCCCGTGAGTGGTTCGTTTTAATTTTTTTTCAAAAAAAAAATCAAAAGAAAAAAAAAAAATAAGCAACCCTCTTAATCTACCCCCATTAAACATGTAAGATACGTTTCTTATTGAACACGTGTTGACTGGAGAAGAAAACGTCTCTTCTCTCTCTTCTCTCTCTCTCTGTATACACCGTATGAAAAAACGGTGCCTGCTCCAACGACAGAGGCCAATTGATCCCTAAAACGACCACTTGATCTCTTCTCCCCCGTCCATGGCCAATTCCCTCCTTCTGATGCCGAAGCCTAAGTCTCAGATCCCCAATTTCTCTTCTCCAGATCCGAGAACCAATAGTTTCTTGATGTGGGAGAGTCTTCAGTCCGTGCTTGATAACAAGGTTGCTTGAAAGGACCTATGGCTACTCCCATTGGAAATGGTCACCGTTCCTTGAACCTTACTCTTAGGAAGGAGCTGAATCTGGCCTTGCTACAGCCTCCCTGGGTATAAGACGCGTTATGATGACGTTGATCTTATTACCATCCGTGAGAACACTGAAAGAGAGTACAGTGGGCTTGAACACCAGGTTAATTTGTGGTTTGAGTAAATCTATCTTTTTAAAGAACATTGCTGTGTATTTGTGATTTTGAGAGTTGCTGAGTATGCTTTTCTCTATGCTAACACTCATGGAAGGAAGAAAGTTTATGCTATTCATAAAGCCAACATTATGCAGAAAATTGATGCTCTTTTCCTGCAGGTCTGCTCATTTTAGACTTCAAAGATATACAGTAACACTTCTTAGTTAGGGGAACAAAGTGATGTTTATTTCTAGTCTCATGTTGGCTTCTTCTTTTAAAACTTTGTTTTGTAACAAGGTAATTCATTTGCTTCCTGTTTTCTCAGTGCTGTGATGAGGTAGCTTAGAAGTATCCTGAGATAGAATACAAGAAGGTTGTTATTGACAATTGTTGTATGAGTTTTGATTATGTCAAGCTTTGGGTTGTGTGTGTTGCAATTAATCATGAGATTGATCAATGGATAGAGCTTTGCAACTTATAACTTTATTTTTGTTTCCACCATTCAAGTGTTTTGTGATTTTTTTTTAAGAACCCTTAATTAAGAAACTAGCAATGAAGCACTAAAATTAATTGTCTCTTAATAAAAGTTCTTAGCTTAACTTTATTAGTTAAATATTCACTAAGAGACCCATTAAAATCTCCAGGGTTAAGAGCACCCGCAGTGGTCTTAATTTAAATGAGTCTCTTCCCTAAAAATATATTAAATTAATCAATAGTAAGAGAGAGAGTACAAAACAGTTGTGATACGCTTCTTGATGAAGGTACTCCAAATGCAACAGTTAAAGATATTTCTACAGGTGCAACTCATTTATTGGTCATATAATTAAAACATAAATAAATATAATTATAAAAGTTACTGTCATTATTTTATTATTATTAAGAAACTCACATAATCTCTCTTTGATGCTGATGCTCTAAGAGCATCATTAACGCAGATGCTTATGGGGAGTGCTTAATGTTTTTCTGATTAAAATAAATAAAATAAATTATATTATGCTAAGCCTCGGTGCTTAATTAAGCAGAAGAAGAAGCGGTGCTTGGAGACACGTGTAGACACATCCTTGGGAGAAGTCGCCTTCTCTCTTCTCTCCCTCAACTACTCTGCTTCCTTTCTTCTCTCATCTTGCATTGGAGGCACAACATTAGAGAGTTGCTTAATACAAGTGCTTATCACATTTTTATTAGTTAAAAAATTGGTTAAGCATCCTTTATGGGTTGCTTGCATTAAAGGTGCTCTAATGATGCTCTAAGTGGAATCAACTGTCGTGTCGGTACGAGGGAGCGTGCATCAATTGGTTTTCATACTTCACAAACAATCCAACAAATCTCAAGTGTCCAACAGTCCAATTGATATATTAACCTCAAGAGCTACGTGTTATAGTTTCTCACTAGTAATGTACAACATTACAAATGAGTGTTTATATATATACAAGTGCTAATCATCAAACTACGTATCTAACACTCCAACAAACTTATATAACCAACCCAATCTAGCAAACCACCAATGATAGGATAAGCCAATACTTTTTCTAGGATGAAGAGTCTAATGCTCACACCGTCACGCACCTTCTTCTATATATATACACATGACACCCTCGTTAAATCTAGCAAAAAACTTTATAACCACAAACATGACAAAGATCATCCTTGTCCTAGCTGCACAAATCCTCCTCCTCGCCGCAGTTGCCTCTGCCGGAGACTTCGCAAGAACTACATACCAAAAACATCCAGGCACCAAGGATCAAAAGCTCACCCATCTCCATTTCTATTGGCATGACTCAACACATGGTCAAAACCCTAGTTCCGTCATGATCCAACAGCCCGTCTCGAACTCCTCCTTATTCGGATCGATCACCATGTCGGACGACCCATTAACAACAGATGTGTCAAGGAACTCGACCGTGGTGGGACATGCACAAGGGATCTATGCCGGAGCGGCTCAAGGAGAGATTGGTTATTTGATGGTGCTGAACTTTGCTTTTGAGACAGGGAAGTACAATGGGAGTACGATTGCTATTCTTGGTCGGAACATGGTGTTCTTGAAGGTTAGGGAAATGCCGGTTGTTGGAGGAAGTGGAATGTTCAGGTTCGCTAGTGGTTATGTTGAGGCTCGGACCACGTTGTTCGATTTCAAGTCCGGTGTTGCTATAGTTGAGTACAACTGTTACGTCTTGCATTACTGATGTAATTATGGTTGCATTGTTAATTATGATTTCATTTACTTTAATAACATCTGCGTTTAACGAGTGTTGTTGTTTTGGGTTTGTTTGTTGTGTGTCCTGTTGTGTGCTCTGCTCGTTGTGATGTGAAAGTTATTATTGTCTTGTAATAAAACGTAATTAGAAATATTATAATGGTTAGATTTCTGATCCTGTTTGGGTGGCACAAAGGCCTATACTCCATGTTAAAAAATGATCTAAAACTCATCAATTTATTTGTGATTACATAACTTGAGTTTGTGATATGGAACACATAGAATGATTAACCCAATTACTAGCTAATCAAAACTTTTATACACATATATTTTGTTATCTAAGAAGAATTATGATAAAACAGATATTCAATTTAAGAAAATAACCACCTCTTTTTGCTAAAAAACTAACCACATTTTATTTCCTATCGAAAATATGATCGGTTGTTTGCATTAATCTCAGGTCACCACCGACCGTTGTGTTATTACAGATCATTCGCATTATTACCTTCGCTAATAGTATTTACTTATACATAAAGAGAGACTTGTAAGTTGTAACTAGCGTACATCAATCGGTTTCATACTACTTCACAATCAATCCAACAAATCTCAGTTATTGTGATTCTAACCTCTAATCAAGTGTTCAGTAGTCCAACTGATATATTAAGCTCAGGAGCTACGTGTTGTAGTGTGTTTCTCACTAGTAATGTACAACATTACAAATGAGTGTTTATATACAATTTCGAATTATCAGACTATGTAACTAACACTCCAGAAAACTTATATTACCACCTCAATCTAGCAAACGACCACTGACTTTCTTCTAGGATGAAGAACCTTGTGCATATCTCACACTCACACCGTCACACGCCTTCTTCTATATATATACACACACACATGATACGACACCCTCTTTAAATATAGCACAAAACTTCATCTAGTTACAAGTAACCACAAACATGACAAAGCTCATCCTTATACTTGCTGCACAAATCCTCCTCCTCGCCGCACTTGCTTCCCCTGGAGATGGTGCACACTTCGCAAGAACTATATGAACCAAAAACATCATGGGATTCATCAAAAGGAGAAGCTCACGCATCTCCATTTCTATTGGCATGACTCGACAAAGGGTCGAAACCCTAGCTCCGTCATGATCCAACAGCTCGTCTTGAACTCCACTTTATTTGGATCGATCACCATGACGGACGACCCATTAACAGCAGATGAGCGAAGGGACTCGGCCGTGGTGGGCCAGGCTCAAGGGATCTACGCTGGAGCGGCCCAAGGAGAGGTTGGATTCTTGATGGTGCTGAATTTTGCTTTCAAGATAGGGAAGTACAATGGGAGTACGATCACGGTTCTTGGTCGGAACACGGTGCACTCGAAGGTTAGGGAAATGCCGGTGGTCGGAGGAAGTGGAATGTTCCGGTTCGCTAGTGGTTATGTTGAGACTCGGACCAAGTTGCTCGACTACAAGACCGGTGAGTCCAATGTGGAGTACAACTGTTACGTCTTGCACTAGTGATATAATTAAGGTTACATTGTCAAATTATGATTTCATTACTAATGAAATAACATCTGCGGCATTTAACGAGTGTTGTTGTTTGGGTTTGTTCCATGTTCTGTTGTATGGTCTGATCTGATCGTTGTGATGTGCGTATTGTTATTGCTTTTCTAATAAAACTAATTAGTAGCTAGATTTTGACATACGCTTAATAAATGTGGGTTTTTGGAATACAAACAAATTTTGATATGAAATAATTTTTTGTGATTGATATCCATTGTTATGTTATAAAGTTGTATTATATCCACGAAGATAGTTTTTCAAATTATATTATTTAAAAATTAGCTTTTTAAAGATTTTTTATTTACACTCCTATGTATTTTTTCTTAGGCTTAGACATTTTATCCGCATCCAAAAAACAAACCAACGACCCAAAATACATGTTTGGTTCGGGTCCAGGAAAAATTATATGTTGGGTATTTTATTTGGACCATGGGTCTCTGTTCAAATTCAGGTCCTACCCGTAATCCGATTGAATACCCATAGTACCCTAATGTTTTGCGTATATTAGGTATATTGGATATGTATCCGATATTTCAGATATTTTTAATTTTGGATTTGAGTTTACAGTTCTAGTTTCAGATTTTTGAGTAAAATTTCAGACTTTAAAAAATATAATCTGGGTATTCGAATAAAAATTTGGGTAGTCGAATCATATTTTCAAATAAAATTTAACATTTGTTGAGTATTTAAATATTTTTGGGTATTTTCGTGTTTCATGTATTTTTTGAATGTTCAAATATCTATTTTTCAGGTTTTAAATACCGAAACCGTTACGTATCCAAAAATTATAAATATTTTAAAGATAATTGATTTATGGATTCGAACCCACCTGAATCTGAAATGAACAGACCCAAACTCAAGTCGAGAATTTTCAAATAATATTCATAACAGACATGACCCTTATGTATTGTTTTTTTTTTGAAATTTTAATATCAAGTATTGTAGAAGTTGGTTTAAACATAACGTTGTGAATTATTTAAAACATTTGATATAATTTATACTACATGTTTGTATTTTATACAAACATGTGGTATATTGAAAGATCATATGTAAAAACCTGGATTGTATCAAAGTGGGTTTATTTAAGTGTCAGAGGATATTATTTGATTGTTATAGTAGTGCTTAGTTATAATATTTGGTTATATGTAATAGATTGGGTTAAACCTAAAGTAGCCAAAATCTCTCGGGCACGGAAACCGAAATAATCAAAAGCTTACGTTTTTCCGACTCCGGCAGAGCACGAGCTCGCCGGGGTCACCTTTACATCTCTCTTCTCTTGTCTTCCTTTGGTCCCTGTCTACTTTCTTCATTTGTTATCGTCTGTTTGAACTTTCACATCTGGATCTGGCTTCATTACCGACTAAGAAGTCAATTGACGTCTTAGCTAGCTGTCCAGAGTCCACAAGAATTGTTTTTTTACTGGGGGTTCTCGGAAAGCATGCTCAATCATCATTATGCTGCACCATGACCGCCAGTCAAAGTGGTCCCCTTCTTCACACTTCAGATCCGCATCCCAAGATGATGTTGTACTTCAATGTCAATGTACTTCACCTTTATCAAAGCTCATTTTACAGTCGCAAAAACCTCAAGCTCTCATAGCATATCAACATTGGTTTATAAACGGGACTCCGTTTCACTCCTTGGCGGCTTCACAACTTCCAACCTTTCGTTTTTCACTATCTCCTCTCCATCTCGCCCCACAACCTCTCTTTCGAGCGACAAAGTGCGTCGCCTCAGATCTGCCACACGTTTCCTCACGGCCATCATGCACAGAGTGGATACGCTGACATCAGCCCTACCCTTTCTCCTATTTGGGCCGGGCCCATGTTGTTTACAAAAACGGTCAGCCCACTCGTTTCCTCTCAAATTATTAATTCTCAGATTATTAAAACCAATGAAAGGGCTTGGCCCATAATTTATTTAGTGGATTTGGTTTCAAGTAACAATTCATCAATGATTTTCGGTGGATTCACCGAGACTTTGATCCGAACTATTGTGCACACAAAGCTATATTTTTCTGCATTGAAGAGATTTTTCACCTTGTGTTTGTCGGTGGATTCACCATTACCACTATCACCAACCTCCTCTTCTAAATATGGAGGCTCATCATCACTAGAGGCCTTCTCCTTGTTAAGTATCGCCTTTCTTGCTTTAAAGCAGTTGAAGTTGTCCAAGTTCCTAGCCGTTTTTGTTATCTTGTGGAACGGTCCGTACGGGGTCTGAATATACAACGAATTTTGTTTCGACGATATTTTGAGGTGTGAATTGGCTACTTTTAACATCATGATTTAGTGTGACTATGTTCCATTCCGGCTTTGTTGTGAACGTTGTTTCGACGCATTCAAGTTTTACTCTGAATTTGCTGTTTTTGTATCCTAGAGATTTCTCTAAATCTATCTTTTATGTTGTATTGTCTTATTGTAATGCTCGTAGGGCTAGGATTATCTCTTCTTCAAAGTGTAGTCTGAGTATTTAAGTATTAATGAAAGTGGTGTTCCAAAAAAGTAATAGATTGGATTTAAAATAAATTTTGATGCAACAACTTTTTAAATTACATTTTAAAGATGATTCTCTTTTAATAATATAAATTAGATTTTGATCCGTTTTTTAAAGTACATGATTATTTTAAGTTGAAAAAAATATTTAATAAAATTATAATTTTTTTATAACGTATGTGTTTTTTAAAATTTTGTACATAGTTTTTTTTAAAAATTTAGCATGATGTTTTAGAAAAAATTGTATGTTCATCATTTATTTTAGTTATTTTATATTCTAACTCATTTTATGTGCTAAATTCACAATTACATAAATCATCTCATTTTTATTTTAATTTTATTTTAGTAATTTCAAATTGAAAAAGGTAATTTACTTTTAAAGTATATTGTATCAATTTATGTTAATTTAACCTGATATAAATGTGTTAATATTTTCGTTCAGCTTGTTTTATATTTGATTAAAATATATATATTTTGGAATAACACGTAAAAGTTATATTCATAAAATTTTCCATCATATCATCAAATATTAATATCTAACATTAAGTTTCTTTTTTGGTTAGTTCCAAAAACAATTGATTAATTATTAGTTCCTTAATAATAAAATTAGGTGTAAGTAAATAATAGAAAGCCAATTCTAACTATGAATTTTTTAAGTAGATTTTTAGAATGATTTTATTAATAGTATAGATATCATCTAAATACTTAATTGTCATTACCATATTCATTCTCAATAAAAAATGGCATGGCCAATAAAATGTGACATAGCATCATATGATGACATGTGCAAAATCTAATAATAACTGTTTTTTTTGTTTTTGATAACATTCCTAAAATAAATTAATAGCTAAATTTGGTTTAGTGATAACTATTTTTGGTAATATTTTTCAAATAAAATAATAGAGAAATTTGGTTATATACCAAAAGTTTATACATAAAAAATAATTGTCGTTTAATACTAATTAGAAATATTAAAAGCATAAGCAAATTCTATTTTAACTTAAGATAAAAGTGAACAATTTTTGTATAAAATTATTAATTGATTTCTTTGGCATTGAGCATAATAATTTTTTGAAAATACTTCGACATCCCCTCTTTCTAGCGCCAATGGTTTAATCTAAAATCGCCATATTTGATAAGAGCATGATTTAAATGATTTAGGAGAAGCGTTCGTTTGAATTCGGAACCGACGAATGAACATAAAGATGTTTTATTATATTATAGTTGAACTCGGTTAAAAACGACACATGTACCTTTTGAATAAGAATCAAAACAAGAGATCACAAGTAAGAATGGTGTTTAAATGAGTTCTCGGCTTTATGTAGAAAGGTACATATATGCTGGTAGATATTTTCTAGATGTTGTTCATAATTCTTGAGGATCTCGAGAAGTCTCCTTATTTATACTAGAAAAAGAATCCGGACGATATCGTACAGAAACTCATTTTATAAAGATCACTTTTCGAGAAATACGAGACATCTAAGTCATACAAGTAAAGACATCTGTAACATTGAATATTGTAATAAATGTATGTTAAATTATTTTGATATGATCCTTTTCATTACTCATAATACCTTGAATTTCTAGAAGAATTCTTATATAACATCATCTTTATTATATTAATATAATAATTAAATAAAATTAGTTAAATCTATAAATTCTGAGCTTGCTTTTCTTAAATCATTAATGACTTTTATTGAATCTTTTATAATAATATATAAGATAAAGTGTTATTCAGATAAAAATATTCTTAAGTTTTATTGGTTTCTTAATCTAAAGTTTCAAACTTAGGTAAAGAACAAGAATAACAAATAGAGTTCTTCATGTTTTAATCTCTTTATTTTCTAGTCTATTCGTGATTGTGATTTGTCAATCCCACAACTTCTTATATAGATGACGAAATATTGAAATGATTGATTGATAACCAAATGTATGTAAAATTTTTTAGAGCCCCCAAGTTGATAAAACTGTGATGTATCCTAAAGGTTTTGTTGTTAAGTTTCAAAATCCATTTTTAACGAGTCCTTTCTTTTTTTTTACTTATATCATTATTTTATGTTTATTTTGAATGAATTTTTTTATGGAAAGTCAATCGATGTTTTAAAATCAAACCAAAAATAAATCATTTGAATCCGAAATAAAAAAAGAATCAGTTCACTTTTTCTGATTTAAAAATAATTTTTATCAGAGGAAATTGTCAAAAATACCATATTCCTATTATCACTTTTTTGTTTACATTAATCACTTTTATGTTCATTTTTAAGATGGAAAAAGATATTTATAACCCTAGAATTAATTAATTTAGGACTTAAAGTTTAGAGTTGAGGAGTGTGGTAGGATTTTGAAATGTGAAATTTAGAATTTTAATTGATCTAAAAATATTTTATCTCACAAAAAGAATGTATTTGTGAAAATATCTCTTTAGTGAAGCTATAAAAATAAATAATGATATCAATAATGTGATAAACATAATGATTCTCTTTTTTGAATGATTTTCCAAAAATAAATGAAAACAAAATTCTCCGTTAATAAATCGTCTTTTCTGACGGAGACCCGTTAAATTGAAACACGGTATTTAATATAAGAACATAAACGACGTGAGATGTTTATAATCAACAAATATTTTAGTGATTTAAACCTCTAACTATTTTTAAGTCGGATGAAAAACCTCCAACTAAAACTTTATGTTTTTTAACCATCAACTATTAAACTTTTAATGTTTTAACCCTTTGTAAACAAAGTCGTCTTTTCTAACGAGGCCTGTTAAATTGGAACGTAATGACAATCACGATTCATCCCCAAATAAAAAATTAGGGTTTTTCTTTCTTTTCAAGAACCATCGAAAGTGCAATAAGTCAAAAAAAAACTATGTTGTTTCCAATATTAATTATTTCTTTCCTATTCGTTTATTTATCAAAAGGTAAATTTTGAAATGTTAAGTATCATAGGTTATCCACCTCTTCACATTCGAAATTTTACCTAGAACTTATCAAAAAAGTGAACATGAGAGAAAGAATAAGGATTTGAAACAACAAAGTCTTTTTTGACTTATATCACATTCGATGGCTTTTTAAAAGGAAAAAGAACCCTATTTTTTTGGGGTGAATTGTGATTGTTACTTCCATTGATAAAGAGAGTTTTAAGGATCTCGTGTTGTTTATGTGATTGAATGAACGCTGCATTTCAATTTAAAGGGTCCTCGTTCAGAAAAGATGACTTTGTTTACGGAGGGTTAAATGCATTAAACGCTTAATAGTTGAAGGTTTAAAAACATAAAGTTTTGGTTGGGGTTTTCTATCTAAATTTAATAAATACATTGTCATGCCGTTCCTATATTTATGTACTAGGGTAAATCCGCCCTACGGGCGGGCGTGCGAATAAACAAAATAATATAAATATGTATATATTATATTTGGGTGAAATTTGTGACAAAAATATTTAACTTTTTCTCAACTAAAATAACATTATTTTTACTATTTTCTATTACAATTTTTACTATTTATTATATTATTTTTATTAGAAATCATTTAGTTAGTTTACACTAATATATTCATGAAAGTATAATTGTTATATTTTGTTCCCAATATATTTTTACTTTGACTTTGATAATAAATAAAGTTAATATTTAAAATGTAAGTCGATTCTTCTCAATACGAAAAACATGGATTTTTTCTTTTTTATATGTTTATTTCCTGACTTCAGTTGTACTTTTTCGTCATACATTTTCTCCTCCAGATTCATAATGTATAACACATTTATGATCTGCAAAAATTCTGCAGCTAAAGAATTATTTGTTATAAAAAAAAAATAAAAGCCAGTCTATTTGTTAAACTAACCACTTCCAGGGTCCATCACCAGCGATTTTTTCGGAGTTAAAGAATCTCAAGGTTCTTAATATTTCTAACAATGAACTCAAAGGAAGCATCCCAGCCTCTCTTTCAAGTTTGACCAGACTCAGAGTCTTGAACCTTGTAAACAACTCATCTCAGGGGAAAATCCCCATGTTGATCTTCCAAACCTAAGGCAAATCGACTTGTTTATCAAAAGGCTCAGTCATAGACACAATACCAGAATTTCTTCAAAGATTCCAAAGAACCTAATGAACCTTGTCACTCTACTCTGCAAATTGTGTTGACAATCGACATGCGGTCATATTTCTCTCGCCTTTGTGATCTATCCTCGAGACTATTTTATCCCCATCTCTTCGGCGTTAAAGACATGAGTTCAGGATTAATATTATTGTCCATTCATCTGTGATATAGCCATCTGAAGAAGAGTTTAAAATGTTCAACTTATTAGAAAATTCATTAAAATCTTCCCCCAAAAAAACAGATGTAATCTGAATTCAATGTATAATTTTTGCATCAGAGACTCTATGCAGTTTGAAGCAAGAATTTTTAATTAAATAAGCCCACTTTATTGCAACTTAAAAGATTTGTATCGTTGATATTTTTCTTGTAAAACCAACCATGATCAACTGAGCCATCTGTTGTAACAGTGACTTTTGTCAATTTAAGAGACTGTTTGCATGTCACCTCCTCTCAACATCAAATGGTTTTGGAGCATCAAATGACTGGTTGGAACATGAGTTCAAAATCCGAACTGATCAAGCTAGGATTTGCTTTACAATAAAAACAAATGATGAAGGAGAAAGATAAAGCCAAATACCAGATGTAACTTACATTTGACTGGTTTCACATGTCTGCATCATCATCTGGAGCATTTCATGAGAAGACACAAATACTTAACGAATAGTCGATACTTTGTATGCCTTCAAGAACAAAAGGTCACGGCTTGAGTTCATCAGACACAGTGATCTAGGAAACAATATAATTGATTCGATCTAACACATGGTTGATCAGATTCCCACAAACACAGAATTCCGATTTCATACTCTCAGTTCCGTCAATAGCTTGTCCAGTAATCAGATACCACATTGAGCTCACTGACAAACATAATCCAAGGAGTGAGATTTTTTTTTACTGGAACCAAACATAATCGATAAAGAAATAGATAAACAACATGTAGATCTTTCAAATAATAGAATTCAAATAGAAATATGCAGCATAAAGCCCTTCCAATCAGAGTTGTGGAAGGGAAAGTTTTATCAGATTCGTAACTAATAAATCATCAATATATGATTAGCTCTATCCTCACTTGTAAATATTAAAAGAAAAGGGAAAGGTTTGTTTTTAAATCTCCAGAGCTACCTTGCATCAAGGAGAAAGGTATCAAAGCCCATAAGCTCGCCACCTCTTTTCAAAAAATTTGAGTTGCCCGATTTCAACGGTGGTGTTACAGCACTGGCTTTCAAGTCAGCAAAGAAGAGAGATGAGCTAGCCTTTCTGCTCAAAGAAAGTTTTTAGTGCTTTGAGCAATGAAAAAGATGATGTTTACGGGATGAATGTATACCTTTTTATAGTAAGAGATTCACCGTCTTAAAGAGAGAAAGGATGCATCGAATGAAGAAAGATGGTTCTTAATGTCGATCAATCAATGAATCTGTAACAGTTTGGAGGGAAGATTGTAAGACGAAACGACGCGACCAAATATCTACTCAATGATTTCTCATCCAGATACTTCTCATCCAGCCTCAAGAAACTCCATTAATGCAGCTGGTTCTTAATGGCCATGGATTAGCCTCACGAAGAACTCCAGATGACGAAGCCAGCTCGAAGAAGACAACTAAACCTAGCTATCGTGGATAATAACCTGCTCAACTTTCTAGTAGGGGTTGGGTTTGTCTATAACAAAGCAATTTAATGTTAATTCAAACGCCCACATAACGTTAATTCGAAGGCCTACATTCAATCGTTACTAAACACAACAAAACTTGGTTATATAAGTGCCAGGTGTCACATTCTCCTTGCAGTATTTGATGAGGTGGCAACACCAAGAGTGAAAGAACTCTTCTTTATATATATAGATATCATAATTAATTAATATCAACCAAACAATTAATTTAGAAAATATTTTAAAAATAAAAAATAATTAAATCATGGATAATCTCTTTCTTTTATCATTTTCTTTTTAAAACATACCACTATATTTATTATCGGAAATATTATTTACACCAACTTCCTAAAAATGTATTCACAATAACATTTTTACAATAATTTTATGAGAATATTATTGTTTTGCAGTTTACAGTTTTCGGATAACCACTAAACTAAACAATAGCTATATTTTTATTAAAATAATAATGAAAAAATTACTAAGTTTTAATATGAAAATTTAGTATGTAAATTGGTATTATATATATATATATGTCAAATAGCATAATATGTAAACAAATATCTTAGCAAACAATCTATTAATGTGTATAAGCTCTTTTAACTTACCATTACAATAACATTTTCTGTATATTTTTCAGAACAAAATCATATTCTTCGGCAAAATGTTGACAAAAATATTTTTTATCCTTAAAATCACATCCAATTTTAAAATATTAAAAATCATTTGCAATAATAGAGGACAGGTCTAAATAGATAAATTATATTACTTTGATTTTCATATATGTATATTTATATAGAATTTATATAAATTTAGTAAATTATTAACAAAATATAATATATATTAACATATGATATATACGAGTTATATACAGATCATCCGATCTATCTGTTTGACCACATATCTGGGTAGGATATGAAAACGGCTTCAAAGTCAAACATTATTTTATAAAAACAAGTTGTAGATTCATGTATATTCTATTAAAATAATCAACAGAAAATGTCAACACTCTGAAAGTGAGTGGCAAAATCTAGTTAATAATTATATCAAAGGGCCTTGGTTTTAAGACTTGTCTTAGGTTTCTAGAAACCTCGCACGGCACTGTGGACTTTGCGCCTGGTCCGGAATGTGGATTACGTAAGGGAGCTTACGTAGGATAGATAAGGAAACGAGGAAGAAAGAGAGGAGAAAACTAGAAGAAGATAAGATTGTTATTATTTGATCATTCGATATCCTCCACAAAATACTGAAATGTATAAGTATAAATAGTAGTCTACCTCCCACAGAGAGTATCCAACTTCCTCTCAGCGACTTTTCTTTCTTGCTTCTCTGCTGCTGCAACACACGCACATACCTCTGTTACTTAGCCATAACGACAGCTAGCTTATCATTCTCTCCATCGTCCCATTTTGGAAAAAGCTAAAGTTGGATTGAAGGCGACGATGAAGGCGATAGAGACTATAGATGATCTGATCGAGGAAGCCAAAGTACGGACCGTTTGGTGGGCCTTATGTACCTTCTTCTTCACGTACTTCTTGACCCGTAAGTTACTCTCAAACCTTTCCTCATACTTTCTAGTTTCTGACAAGAGATTATGTAATAGTATCCATTGATATGTCGTCATTATAAGGCCGGTCTTGGGCAAAACCGAATGAGAATTACGTAGGCATAAACCTTGTCTTTTTTTTTTTTTTTTTTTTTGATAAATACATAAACCTTGTCTTATGCATGAAGTATTTGTTTAGTCACTATTGTTTCATATGGTTGCTCTTTATCTTATGGCGTTGTTAACAACATAATGTTTGTGCTCTCATGCAGATACAAGTAAGTCCATGTGGATGAATTTGCCCATGGCAGTTCTCATTCTTTGCGGTCTTCGAATTCTTTTGAGTCAGATTGAGTTCAGATGGAAAGTGAATCTGTTAAAACACGTGCTTCCCATGGTGGCCGGCGTGGACGGTGAGGACGGCATGTCGGTGAAGATGGCAAAGAAGTCAAGAAAGGAGGAAGCTCATTTTGTCAAAGATTGTGGCTTTCACACACTTCATCCTTTGCTATAAATACATGGAAGATCTTGATGTTAAGATCATCCCATCATCCCAAAATCACTGAGAGTGAAGAAGAAGAAGATCGTAAGAGAGAGAGAGAGAGTGGAAAGAAAAAAAAAAAAAAAAAAAAAAACTTTTTCTTTTCATTTCGGGTATATTTCCTTACGGGTATTTGGGATCGGGTTGAGAGAAAATTATTTAGAGAGTTTGGATATTTTTCTCCTGTTATAACGAGAGAATTATTTATTGTTTTCTCCGTTATAATAGAGAGGTTGTAACTCCTATTATTTTCCTCGGAATAAATTCTTCTACCTTGTCTGTGGTTTTTCCCCTTTGGGGTTTTCCACGTTAAATCCGGTGTTCCATTTATTGCACTATTTCTTAAATTATTAGCTGCGACCCTGCTCTATCCGGTCCGATTTCTACAACAAGTGGTATCAGAGCATAGGTTCTGGAAGAAGCAATGGCGGCAAAATTTGAGATCGAAAAATTCAACGGCAGCAATTTTGCGCTGTGGAAGTTGAAGATGAAGGCTATTTTGAGGAAAGATAGCTGTTTAGCGGCCATTAGTGAAAGGCCGGCTACATACACGGATGATGATAAGTGGAACGAGATGGACGGGAATGCTATTGCAAATCTTCACCTTGCACTTGCAGATGGAGTGTTGTCAAGCATTGAGGAGAAGAAGACTGCAAAGGAGATATGGGATCACCTTGCAAAATTGTACGAGGCCAAGTCGCTGCACAACAAAATTTTCCTTAAGAGGAAGCTTTATACTCTACGGATGGCGGAATCTACTTCAGTGACGGAGCACATCAACACCTTGAATACTTTATTTTCTCAACTCACTTCGTTGAGCTATAAAGTAGAATCACATGAGCGTGCTGAGCTTCTACTTCAAAGTCTACCAGATTCATATGATCAACTCATCATCAACTTAACAAATAATGTCTCCACCGACAGTCTAGTCTTTGACGATGTTGCAGCTGCGGTTCTGGAAGAAGAAAGTCGGCGCAAAAGTAAGGAAGACAGACGAGAAACTCCACAAGTGGAGGCATTGACGGTGATGAGAGGAAGATCAATGGAGCATGGCTCAAGTGGGAGTCACAAACATGGTAGATCAAAGTCAAGAAGTAAGAAGATTTATAAATGCTACCACTGTGGCAAGAAGGGTCACTTGAAGAAGGATTGTTGGGAATTAAAGAATTCCAACCCTCAAGGAAATGTTGCAAACACTTCAGATAATGGAATAGCCCTGTGTTGTGAAGCAGCAATTTCAAGCGAAAACATGAGAATGTTCGCTGATATATGGTTGTTCGACTCAGGAGCTACATATCACATGACCTCTAGAAGAGATTGGTTCCATCAATATGAACCTATCTGTGGAGGATCTGTGTACAGTTGCAATGATCATGAGCTTAAGATTATTGGCACTGGGTCCATTCAGATGAAGATGTATGATGGTACAATTCGTACTATTCATGAGGTGCGGCACATGGAAGGCCTGAAGAAGAATTTATTATCTATGGGGCAACTTGATGATCTTGGTTGCAAAGTTGAAGTCGAGAATGGAACTCTAAGAGTAATTAGAGGAGCAATTGTGCTTATGAAAGGAGAGAAGATAGCTGCGAAGTTATACATGTTAAAAGGAGAAACTCTGTCAGAATCAGAAGCATCTGTTGCTTCAAGTTGTTCCAGTGAGAAAGCTACAACAACGTGGCATCAAAAACTTGGGCATATGTCTGAACAAGGCATGGAAATTCTTGCAGAGAAGAAGTTACTTCCGGATCTCACAAAGGTATCACTACCCTTTTGTGAGCATTGTATTACAAGCAAGCAGCATCGGTTGAAGTTTAGCACATCGAGTTCTAGAAGTAAAACTGTTCTAGAATTGGTTCACTCTGATGTGTGGCAAGCACCAGTTACATCACTAGGAGGAGCGAAGTACTTTGTGTCCTTCATCGATGACTACTCTAGGAGATGTTGGGTGTATCCTATCAAGAGTAAGGCGGATGTGTTTTCAGTCTTCAAAGTTTTCAAAGCACGGGTGGAACTTGAATCTGAAAAGAAGATCAAGTGTTTGAGGTCAGATAATGGAGGTGAATACACTGGTGATGCATTTAGCAAATTCTGTAAAGCAGAGGGCATCAAAAGGCAGTTCACTACATCATACACTCCTCAACAAAATGGAGTGGCAGAGCGGATGAACAGGACTCTGTTAGAAAGAACAAGAGCAATGTTGGGAGCTGCAAGCTTAGAGAAGAAATTCTGGGCAAAAGCAGTCAACACCGCCTGTTATGTGATAAATCGATCGCCATCAACTGCAATTGAGTTGAAGACACCGATGGAGATGTGGACAGGGAAGCCAGTCGATTATTCAGACCTCCATATATTTGGGAGCCCAGTGTACGTGATGTACAATAACCAAGAAACTACAAAACTAGATCCAAAATCTAGAAGGTGCTTGTTCTTGGGATATGCTGATGGAGTGAAGGGGTATCGCCTGTGGGATCCCACTGCCCACAAGGTTATAATCAGCAGGGATGTTATCTTCACAGAAGATAAAAAGATTGAGGAAGAAATTTACATGCTCCAACCAGAAGGTTTTGAAGAAAAAGAAAAGAAGAACTTGGTTTGCAGGTTAAACAAATCTCTGTACGGTCTAAAGCAGGCGCCAAGATGTTGGTACAAGAGATTTGATTCCTTCATTATGAGCCTTGGATACAGCAGACTCCATGCAGACCCTTGCGCATATTTCAAGAGGTTTGGTGAAGGAGAGTTCATTACATTGCTGCTGTATGTAGACGACATGTTGATAGCAGGCCCCAACAATGATCGTATCAATGAATTGAAGGCACAGTTGGCTAGGGAGTTTGAGATGAAGGACTTGGGACCAACAAACAAGATTCTAGGGATGCAAATTCACCGAGACAGAAATAATAGGAAGATTTGGCTTTCACAGAAGAATTATTTGAAGAAAATCTTGCGAAGGTTCAACATGCAAGATTGTAAGCCAGTTTCTACCCCACTTCCTATTAATTTCAAGTTATCCTCCAATATGTATCCTAGCAGTGAAGAAGGAAGGATGGAAATGTCTCGAGTACCGTATGCATCAGCAGTGGGTAGCTTAATGTTCGCAATGATTTGTACACGACCTGACATTGCACAAGCAGTGGGAGTAGTAAGTCGGTACATGGCGAACCCTGGTAAAGAGCACTGGAATGCCGTTAAGAGGATCCTAAGATATATTAAGGGTACCTCGGATGTTGCATTATGTTATGGAGGATCAGACTTTGTTGTCAGAGGCTATGTTGATTCAGATTATGCAGGAGATTTGGATAAGAGCAAATCCACAACGGGATATGTATTTGCACTTGCTAGCGGATCTGTAAGTTGGGTTTCAAAACTACAATCAATTGTAGCGACATCAACAACTGAAGCAGAATATATAGCAGCTACACAAGCTAGTAAAGAGGCAATGTGGTTGAAGATGGTGATGGAGGAACTCGGGCACAAACAAGAGACAATTTCTCTTTTTTGTGACAGTCAGAGTGCCGTGCATCTTGCAAGGAATCCAGCCTTTCATTCAAAAACCAAGCATATTCGAGTCCAGTATCACTTCGTTCGTGAGAAAGTGGAAGAGGGCACGATAGATATGCAGAAGATTCATACAAAAGAAAACATAGCAGATTTTTTGACGAAAGCAGTCAGTACTGACAAGTTTATTTGGTGTCGATCCTCTTGTGGCCTGATGGAGACGTAAGCAACATGGAATGGCAAGGTAGAAAGAATGGTGTGAAGATCTGATTGATCATCAATCAAATCTTCAAGTGGGAGATTGTTAAAACACGTGCTTCCCATGGTGGCCGGCGTGGACGGTGAGGACGGCATGTCGGTGAAGATGGCAAAGAAGTCAAGAAAGGAGGAAGCTCATTTTGTCAAAGATTGTGGCTTTCACACACTTCATCCTTTGCTATAAATACATGGAAGATCTTGATGTTAAGATCATCCCATCATCCCAAAATCACTGAGAGTGAAGAAGAAGAAGATCGTAAGAGAGAGAGAGAGAGTGGAAAGAAAAAAAAAAAAAAAAAAAAAAAACTTTTTCTTTTCATTTCGGGTATATTTCCTTACGGGTATTTGGGATCGGGTTGAGAGAAAATTATTTAGAGAGTTTGGATATTTTTCTCCTGTTATAACGAGAGAATTATTTATTGTTTTCTCCGTTATAATAGAGAGGTTGTAACTCCTATTATTTTCCTCGGAATAAATTCTTCTACCTTGTCTGTGGTTTTTCCCCTTTGGGGTTTTCCACGTTAAATCCGGTGTTCCATTTATTGCACTATTTCTTAAATTATTAGCTGCGACCCTGCTCTATCCGGTCCGATTTCTACAACAG
>CAJHQP010006565.1:0-37412 GCA_905132765.1 Moricandia arvensis | reverse complement strand
AGCAAGATTAACCAAAGCACCCCTAATGGGTGCTTAATGGATTTTATAATAATATATTTAGCTTAAGAACTGTTGTTAAGAAACTCTTTGTTTTAACTGCTCCAATGCTAGTTTCTTATTTCAGGGTTCTTAAAAAAATATATATTAAAAAAAATATATAAAAGATAAGTTTTTTCACTAAAATTAAAATTTATTTATTAAATTAAACATAGGTAAAGATAACATTTGAAAAAACATTAATACAAAGATTAGTAAAATAAACGAGAATGATTTAATAAAGCATCTGAGCTCAGTTGTCGTCTTCATCACGTCCAAATTTACGCCATATATGTTCAACTAAATCAGCTTTTAGTTGTTGATGCATTTGTCTATCACGAATTCTAGTTCGAACACCCATCATATTGGCGATATTTGTAGGGATATCTGTAGAATATGTGAGATCAACATGTGAAGTTCTGTTGTCTTCCCCTTGTTGGAACTCTGAAACATCATATTGAGTGTATCCATCTCGTTCGTCTTCTACTATCATATTATGGAGTATGATACATGCTCTCATAATCTTCCCAATTTTTACTTTATCCCAAAAAAGTGCTGGATTTTTAACAATGGCAAAGCGAGCTTGCAAGACTCCAAAAGCACGCTCGACATCTTTTCGGACAGCTTCTTGATGTTGAGCAAATAAAACCGCTTTCGGCCCTTGTGGTATTGGAATAGATTGGATGAAAGTTGCCCATTTCGGATAAATATCGTCGGTGAGATAATAAGTCAAATGATACTCTCTTTCATTGACAAAGAAAGTGACTTGCGGAGCTTGACCTTTTATTATGTCATCAAAAACAGGTGAGCGATCAAGAACATTGATATCATTTAAGGTACCTGGAGGTCCAAAAAAAGCATGCCATATCCATAGATCGTACGAAGCAACCGCCTCTAAAACGATTGTGGGTTTTCCCGAACCACGTGAATATTGACCTTTCCAAGCGGTGGGACAATTCTTCCACTCCCAATGCATACAATCGATGCTTCCTATCATCCCGGAAAATCCACGATGCTCTCCAATATAAAGTAGACGTTGAAGATCATCCGGTGTTGGTCTTCTTAAGTATTCATCGCCGAATAAATTTATTATTCCTTCCACAAAATTTTCCAAACATGACCGAGTAGTAGTTGAACCGAGACGGATGTATTCGTCAACCGCATCAGCCGCAGTACCATATGCCAAGACACGAATAGCTGCTGTACATTTTTGAAGTGTAGAGAGACCAAGCCTTCCGAGACCATCTTGTTTTTGTTGAAAGAATTCAATTTCATTGGAGAGTCGATCAACAATTTTCATGAACAATGGCTTGTTCATTCTAAATCGTCGACGGAATAGATTATCAGGATATGTGGGAGTTTCACTGAAATAATTATTCCACAGACGATCATTGCCTGCTTCACGATTCCTTTCGATATAAACTCGTTTTTTTCTTCTTCTCCTTTCTTCTTGTTGATCACCATGATTAGTGAAAAGATTATCGAACGTTTGATCAAAAAATTGATCAAAATGTTGATCAAAAGTTTCATCTTCTAATCCATCAAAATTAGTATGAGAAGAAGAAGCCATAAATAAGTTTAAATTGTTTTACAATACACTTTGTGAATAAGAAATAAGATGATAGAGAAGTGTGGAAGAGGAATGAGAAGACTGAAAATATAAACTGATTCGTGAATGAAGTGTATGAGAAGTATGTGAATGAAGTGATGAGAGATGATTTTATATACAAAAAGAGAATAAGTTTACACAAAATGGTACTAGACACACAAAATTAAAAAAGACACACAAAATTAATAAAGACACACAAAATTACAAAGAGACATTGTCCGTGATTCATTCTTGGCAGTGACACAAAAAAAAACAAAAGAGAAAAGACACACTACAAGTACAATCCGTGACTCTTCCACCTTGACCATGAACCTGCCCGTGACTCTTCAGCCTCTGCAATTTTCCACTCATGTTTTAACCTGAAATTATTGACACAACAAGACAAGAACATCAACACAAGCACAACAAGACAAGAACATCAAAACAAGCACAATGAAATTATTGAGACAACAAGACACGAACATTAACAAAAAAACAGAACATCACACAGTTGCATTCAACACTTAAAAAACAACAAACAACACTTGCATTTATATCATTCAAACGAATGGATATAAGCTAGAAACATAACATCACACAGTTGCAACAACAACACAAGCACAATGGACTAGACCAGACCTTAAACAGGACAAACTAATTAGATAGCAACTCATTGATGAGCTTCTTTTTCAAAGCTTCTTCATAGTCAGGTAGCTCTTGTTTTGCGATTAATGACTCAAGTACTCTCATCTTTGAAAGCCTCTCTTTTGCAGCCAAGTCCTCCTTCTTGATGCACCACATACTGTGAAACTCACTAAGCGCCTTACCATCTGCCATTGTCTTCTTACCATGGCCCTTTGATGCCTTAACACCCGGTGGTCGAATGGTTGATTGTTCTTCTTCAGCAGTGGTGGTTTCAAATGGGTGAGAGCTTGATGACTGTGCACTCTCATCACACTTCCTCTTTTTACTACTTCCTGCGGTTTTAGATGCTGACAATTCACACCATTTCTGGTCATTCCGCAACTCTTTCCATGCATGCTCAAGAGTGAACTTTTTTTTGTGGTTGTTGTAGAAGATCTGATGCGCAAGTTTGAGAACATCATTCTCATTTTGGCCGCTACTCTTCTCTCTAGTTGCTGCTTCATACGCTCCACAAAATTTGTTGACTTGATCGTTGATCTTCTGCCACCGGTTCTTACAATGAGATGACTCTCTCAGTTCAGAACCTGCAATCTTGGGACTTGCTGCAAAGTATGCAGCAATCCTTTTCCAGAACGCACCAGCTCTTTGCTCGTTACCTACCACCGGGTCTTTGCTTGTGTTTAACCAAGCGCTAATGAGAGCAACATCATCAACTGGCGTCCATGACCTCCGTTCCTTACGCTCTCCAGGAGTCTCTTCTTCCGTTGCTTGGCTGCTAAAGAGAGGGACCTGGGAGGAAAATACATCTCCACTGTCTTGAACAAAACCAAAGACGACCTCTTGCTGACTATTCAGAAGGTCAACAAAGTTTGAGCCTGGCGGATATGAATTGGAATCCATATATGGAAGGGAAGAAGTATGTTTTGATAGAAAGAAAAGAAGTATGTTTTGATGGATGGAAGAGAAGTATGTTTTATAGGAGAGAAGAAGGAAAGAAGCATTGATCACCATTGATCAACGCCTTCAACACCCAACCATGTCGAGAAGACCTTTATCTAACACATTTATCTACCGCATTAATCACACATCAACACTTATATCTATCTAACCTCTCTATTTATTACCTGAAACCGAGTTAAATCTATTTATTACCTATCAAACCGCGATTCGTCACCAACGAGAGATGAAGAAAGGGAGGTGGCGTGGTGGAGGAGAGCTACAGAGACGTGTCGTCCATCATATATGACACAATCGACGAGTCCACCGACATATTAGAGGCTTCCACCGACGGAGAGGCCAACGGCTACAACCGATCGGTGAAAAATCAAGAACCATCGGCGGATTCAACGAAGAGAAGTGGAGAGACACTTTTCGTCTACGAGAAGGAGAGAGAGAGGCTGACTGCTTTTGTGTCGAGAGAGAGAGAGAGGTGTTATCAATACCCAACACGTGTCCCTTAAGCACCCATTCTTCTAACCCCTCTTTAAGCACCGTTTCTTCTAATTAATCCTATTTTTCTTTTTTTTTAAATTTTTTTTAAGCTAAGCACTTGTCTTAAGCACTCCGGTTGAAGATGGTCTTAGTTTGATCCCAGCAACAAAGACAAGCAGGATCATTTTGGAGGGCCTTCCTTGTAATAAATTACTCTGCTCACAATGGTATTGAACCCATTTTTAGGCAAGCTAAAGAAAGTTTGTACTAACATATTTCTGAAACAAGAAAGGAATGGAGATTAGTAGATTTACAATTGGTCTACCGTAGTAGTAGTAGATATCACATTTAACGACGTTTTCTATACATAAAATTGTGTGTTTGCTATCTCTGCATTGAAAGAAGAATGAGAGAGGAGAGCTACTGCAAATGTATCATGCTCTTGTTTACTAGCGGAAGTGTCGCCCCGTCTTTCCTCGATCCTAACAGCTTCTCGCTGCATAAACACACAACACTCATAATCAGAATACTACTTGCTAACCTCATCATATCACTACATTTTTAATAGATCAACACTTGCTAAAGTTAGATTGGTTTGCTTCTCAATCTCAAACCCCCCAAAGTATTCTACCGACTAAGGTTGAGCAATAATCATCTCAGTCACCTTGTATAGGGCGGGGGACAGAAGATGATGACGTAGTCTGCACCGGTGGCGCAAGTGTAGGTGCTGGTCTTGTCATCATAAGCGTAGCTGTAGGCGCGTGGACAAGCGTGCTTAAAGAAGAGCGAGTACACAGAAGGGTGACAGGTGTCAGGAGTAGCGTAAGCATCGCTGCAGCAATAGCGGGGGTCACCGAAGGCCTCGCAGGCGCTGCGGCATGCGACGCCGCCCCTTCTCCCACGTGCCAGGAGCTTGAGGTCTCGGGGACAGGCGCCGTTCAAGTCAACGAGACACCCGGTGGCTCCGCATCCTCCAACCACGATCTTCTTGGGCAAGATTAGGATTGGGAGGTTGTAGCCGTCGACGAGACTGACGTCGTAGAAGTCTAGTCCCCCGGTGCCGTTGAGGGTGAACTCGGCGAGCGTTGCAGGTGGTTTAGCTCCGGAGCCGGAACACTCGACTTTACCGGAGCCGCAGTCAGCGGTTAAGCAGGCGAAAGAACCGGAGCTGGGATCTTGGGAGCACAAGGTTCGACCCCAGAGGCGACCCGACCACGACGGCGGTATTGTGACAGTTTTGGATTTGCCACGGGAGAGGCGAAAGCCCGTCGTGGGGAGAGGAGGTGAGGTGGCGCCGGAGAGAAAACCGGGCCAGATGGTGTTCCGGCAACGATTGGTGATCTTGAACGAAATAGGCTCAACTACTTCTGTTAAATAAAATAGAAAATAAAACAAATTTTGATTAATGGATATATACACAGAATCAAAGGAAAGGAAAGAGAATCAATCAAACCTGAAAGAGAAACCAACAAGATCACAAACAGGAGGAGGATTCGAGCCATCGTCAATTAATCAAACAACTTTACTTTCATTCATCAAAAGAAGCGGCGGATGATATAATAGTGGAGAGAGAGAGAGTGTGTGTGTGTGTGTGTGAGTCTTGCGGAGAAAGAGAATAAACCCAACCCAAAACCGATTATGAATTTAAGCTAGTCCCGACCCGGTTTTCATGTGGGCCTTTGCACATGCGAAATTCTATTGGCACTCCAAGTTAGGCCTTTTTACACTCTGCTTATCCACTACACTTGAGAGATTTGCAAAGACCAATTGAAAGAAATGATAAATTCCATCCACTGCATTGAACTAAAGCTGTAACTGGATCAACAAAATTTGGAATTAGAATATGTGGAATTGATCATTCCTTTTGATTCCAAAATAAAACTATCAGTTACATGGAATAAAAAAAAGATCACATTCCAATTATTCCTGTCGGATACATGGAAACAAAACGAATGCAGTAATAAATCATTCAGAAGAAAAAAGTTACGTGAATGCAGTGAAATGCATGGAATTGAACAAAAATAAATAATTTTAATTATGTTTAGATAATATTTATTTATTTGCAGTCAAATGGTGGATTTGTTAAGATTTTAAAGTTGAAAATTCTGGTAAAGTTTATGACTTGTTACATCCTTAAGCTAAAAAATAGCAACATATTTTTTTTATTTAAACACTTTATAGTGATAAATATTTTTGTTTTCTTTATATCATTGTTTATTAATTTTAATGCAATTTATATTTTTGTTTCCTTATCATTATTTATTAATTTAAATGTAATCTATTTTACAGTCACATATATTTAAGTAGTATAATGAGATTAGTCTTAATAATTTAATTAAAATTATAGTTAATGTCACTCTATTCCATTCCTTTAAAATGTTACCATTTATGTTACAAAAAAGTTTCCCTGCAATTATTCATTCCATTTTATGTTATTCCGTAACTGCTACCATTCCAACATTTACATTCCATTTTTGCTAATTCCTTTCATTCAGAGCATTTATAAAATCTATTTCCAGTTACAGCCTAAATATATAAATGATTATGACACTCAGCAACATTATCGTTTTTTTGGGTGGTTTCCGAATGATCAATCAAATTTCTGGATCCCTAAATTTTATTTCTGACTAAATTTGAGGATTCATTAGTAAAGCACATCATCCGGAAAAAAACAAGCAAACAGTAGATGATTTTGGAATTGAATTATCAGATTTAAACTAGAAATATAATTGGTAGTTATTAGTTTGAAACATTACAGGGGTAATAATGGAAAACAGTAGCATCGTAACGGAGAACAGCATCACCTGTCTTCATGTCGATCTGATGCGCTTTGACTTTGACGAATCCTCTGGTCATTCTGAAAGTCCCACGTCCTCCCACAATCCCTATCTCTCTCTCTCCCGCCTCAACTTACTTATGTTAGTTGCTCCCCGATACGTACATTCCCCGCCCGTTTACTATCTCCTTTGAGTTATTTGAGTGAGTCATGATCGATCAGTTGGTGCGAGAAGCAAGATTGATGAAGCTTTCTTCACTGCAAGGAATTGTCATTGGATGATCCAATCCATATTCTTCCTCTCTCCTTCTTAGTACATCTTGAAACGAAGGTTCGTTCAAGTACGTTATGGGAACTACAAATCTCTTCACCTTCCTTTCTCCTACGTAAACTGCTATGTAGCCTTTTGGAACACCAAGAGAGCTAGAGGAAGAAGAAGAAGAAGAAGAGAACAATTTTGCTTGACGGAGAATCTGCTTTGATGATTGTAGCACGCGAGTAACCCTGATCGCCGTGGATTGTCTTTGTGTGTTTCTTGGATTGGAATTTTAATGCTTTACTGCTGAATGCAAGAACTTGAAGAGCTCAAAAGGACCTTAATTATGATCAGTTCAGTATATATAGATAAGGACATTGTTTGAAGATAACCTTTTTATTTTGGATTAGACAAGTTTCAGCTCATGAATTTACACCAACAAAGCACATGGCTTTGCCGGACCACGGCTTGATATGTAAGGGACCGCTAGTTATCAACTTCATCTTTTCTGATTTGAAGACACAAATCATCATGACCACTTGTTTGTTAGATAAGCGTTATAACTAGTCCAATTTTCAATTCCTGCCACAGAAAATTTTGAAGGCTTTTTTGTGACTTTGTCTCTATATGATCATATGGTCCTCTCTTTTAAACATTACTGAGACGAAGTTACTATTTAATCAGTGATAGAGACTTATGGTTCTTTAGGTTCACATCTTTTAAGTCCCTACATAATCTATAGAGAGATTTGGCATGTGATTTCCTTGAGACAAATAGCCCCAATGAAGTTATCATGTAGGACATCATTAGACGCTAACTTCTCAGACACCATTCATTGATTTGCTCTTGCTTTAGTATCTTGAACCCTAAGACCATCTGCATTAGCGGTTTTACACCGGATATTGGGCTCGGTATCATAGGCCCGTGTCCATTAAATTTAATGAAAAAGGGTTTATATCGGTGAATCGGGCCTTGCGGATGAACCCGTAAGAAGAGAGTTCAAGCCACGCGGCAATCTCTGATTGGTGAAGAGAATCCGCGTTGTAGAGGGAGAAACACGGGTTTCTCTCATTTCTTGTTCTTTTCTAAAAAAACTAGGGTTTCTCTCGAAAAGGCGATTTCGAGTGCGAGAGAGGCGATTCCGGAGGCGACGAAGATTCCCGGTGGTTTTCTCCATCCAATCGACGACGGTCTCTAATCTCGGCGAGGTGAGTTCTTCTCTAGTAGATTTAAGGTTCGAATCGGTCGTTTTTGTTCTCGAAATCCATTTTCGATTTTGAAATCAATTTGGGGGTTTCGGGTAAGGGATCTTAATCGATGTGTGGGTTTCGAAATAGGGTTGTAGATCGTGTTTGTATGTTGTTTTAGGGTTTGTTTCTCTGAGATTTGAAACCGAGATAAGGGGTTTCGAGTAATTGTGATGCATGTTTGTTTTTAGGGTTGGTTAGCATGAGATCCTGAATGCATGTTTGTTTTTAGGGTTCGTTTCTGTGTTTTAGGGTTCGTCTTTGTGAGATTTTAGTGTTCGTTTCTCTGACATTTGTAACCGAGTTTGAGGGTTCGATTGAATCATTGTAGTTGATTGTTGATTGTAGATGGGTATAATTAAGATAGGAACTCGTTAATGTACAAACCATTAAAGTTAGAAAGTTGTTTCGATATGGTTTGTGTGATAGCTCATTCTTCCTGTTTCTTTGACAGATGGATCCGACAGAAGATAGAAGAAATTTGAAGAGGCAAAACCACCACATCAACATGTTAGGCTTCGTTGCAGATGGGGAATACGGGATCCCTAGAAGGTGTCCATGTGGTGGGAGACTCATTAATGAGGTTTGTGGGAAGGAGGTGCACGATACTCTTCCTGGGAAGCGTTTTATCACCTGCTTGAACTACGAGGTGAGTCTGATCCCTAAACTCTGTTGTCTTACTGTATTTTCTTACATAAAATATTCATTAACTCATTATTTTTTTGTTGTAACTAAGGCTGATGGTTTGCATTACCGTCAGCCTTGGGTGATAGGAATCCAAGAGGAGCTGGAAAAGCTTACTAAACGGGTGGAGGCGGCAGAGCAGGTGATGATGGGGGTGTTGGGACTAAGCAAAAAGATTGAGAGTCTTGAGGTAAGTTATTTATTTTGTAATCTCTTTCATCTTTGTTAGTCAATACTTTTGTACTTATATAGAATTGACTAACACAAATGTCTTTGCTTGTTCCATGTTCAGGAAGATGTCAAGATCCTCTCTTCGTTAGTTTATGACCTCCGTGTGCAGGTGGCAACCCTGGAGAATGTCTCCTTCGATTGACAAGCAAAGGTTAGCCTTCAGTAGTTAAGTAGATAATTAATTATAGAACTACAAGCAAAGGTTCTATAGTTAACTAGATAATTTTACTATAACTATAACTAGTTACCTTTATTAAAACTAGAACTAGAAAACTATAACTATAACTAGTTAACTTGATAATTTTATTAAAACTAGAACTAGAAAACTATAACTACATAATTTTATTAAAAGTAAAACTAGAAACTTTAATTTGAACTACAAGTTCTTTTCAATGAAAGCACTCGGTGGTTGGTTGTTTGGTTGCTGTGATTTGACTCCTCTAATGAATGTTATTGTCCATAGTTAATGTTTGGTAGGTTAAAACTAGTTTAAAAAGATCAATAGATTACCCTAAAAAAGACGCAAACATCCAAACAAAAAAAACACATTATGGATCCTATCTACCTCAACACTCCCGGGTTTGTTAACCTGTTAGCCTCGCAGAGCAGTCATCCAATAGATGTAGACTCTGCTGAGGCACCTGCTAACTCTCCCGGGGGAGGTAAACCACCAGTGAGGAGAGTGTGGTCGGTGAAAGAGGACTTGGTGTTGATCAGTGCTTGGTTGAACACCTCGAAGGATCCCATAGTTAGCAATGAACAGAAAAAAGGATCGTTTTGGAAAAGAATTGAAGAGTACTTCAATTCTAGTCCTCAACTAAGTGGCTCCATTACAAGAGAGTGGTCTCAATGTAAGCAGAGGTGGGGGAGGGTGAATGCAGAGGTCTGCCGGTTTGTGGGATGCCATGAAGCGGCTATGAAGAAGCAACCTAGTGGGACAAACCCTGAAAATGATGTCATGCAAACCGCGCATGACATCTACACCAATGACTACAAAGCTAAGTTCGGTCTTGAACACTGCTGGAGGGCGCTTAGGTTCGATCAGAAGTGGAGATCACACTGTGAGCCGAAGGAGAAAAGTAAGGAAGGTGTTCCAGAGGTGGTGATTGACGAGGAAGACATTAGGCCTCCTGGTGTAAAGGCTAGCAAAGCAGCCAAACGCCAGAAGCCAAACGAAGTGGCTTTTGAGCGAATTCAAACCATCCTTGCTCATAAAAAAACCCTATCCAAGGAAAAGATACTTGACCGTCTATTAGCCAAAGCCGTAGACACACTTACTGATGATGAAGTGGCTCTAAAGGATAAACTAGTCTCTGAAAGGCTTTGATTTGGTTAGCTAATTTAGATGTTTTTACTGTAATGCTTTGATTTGGATATGTTGTTAACTTTTAATCTGTTTTCTTCTCTTTTGCAGGTCACAGGTCACGGATTGTAAGCTGTTCAAGGATGCCTCTCTTTCTCTAGGTCACAGGTCACGGATTGTACTATGTAGTATCTAGGTCTGTACTAGTGTAGCATTTTGTTTGCTTGCTACACTTCTATCACGGATGTAAAATAGATGTAGCACTTTGTTGCTTTTGTCACGGATGTTTCACTTTAGCAGAGGCAGAGTACTCTGTTGCTTTTGTATTGATGCTATCCCTTGTATAATAAAATGTACCATTATCTATTAAGTTTCTCTATATAAACAACATACAACAACATACTTCTCTCTTCGAACAAGAACAAGAACAATCAACAACATACTTCTCTTCTCTTCTCTATTTCTCTTTTGATCCATATCTAATTTAAAGAACAACAACAACATACTTCTCTTCTCTTCTCTTGATCATTCTCACCGACCAACAACATCTCCAACATATCCAACATCTCCAACAACATCTCCAACCAAAGTAAGACAAAACTAGATTAATCTTATTTATATACTCATTGTGTATGATCAAATTAATCTATTATATATACTAGATTAATCTTATTTATATACTCATTGTGTATGATATATTATATATACTAGATTAATTTTTTCAAGACCAAACTCAAAGATCGAACATTAGATTAAATAATTTAAGTGATGAGGTCCCTTTTTTCGTTTTAGGAAAATGTCTTGCTCATCAAGTGATGAAGTAGATGAAGCTTTAGAAGAAATGGTCGACGAAGTAGCTGATAATTACATCGATTCAATGCTTCTTGCTGACCCAACCAAGGATACAAGACGAGCTTATATCGAAAGATATCGGGAACACGGACACAATCAACTATGGAACGATTATTTCACGGAAAATCCTACATACCCACCACCATTGTTTAGGCGGCGTTTCCGAATGAACAAACCATTGTTCCTTCGTATTGTCGAACGCCTAAGCAGTGAAGTTCCATACTTTCAGCAAAGAAGAAATGCTACCGGGAGGTACGGTCTATCGGCACTTCAAAAGTGTACAACATGTATACGTATGCTGGCATATGGTCAATCGGGAGATACATATGACGAATATCTTCGAATGGGTGAGAGTACATCACGTTTATGTTTGGAAAGTTTCACTGATGCGATAATACAATTGTTTGGAGATGAGTATCTACTAAGACCTACACCTGAAGATCTTCAACGATTACTCGATGTGGGAGAGGTACGAGGGTTTCCAGGGATGATAGGCAGCATTGACTGTATGCATTGAAAGTGGAAAAACTGTCCAACGGCTTGGAAAGGTCAGTACACCCGTGGTTCAGGAAAGCCGACAATTGTCTTGGAAGTTGTGGCATCACAAAATCTATGGATATGGCACGCATATTTCGGATTACCAGGTACCCTCAATGATATTAATGTTCTTGATCGGTCACCAGTTTTTGATGACATTTTACAAGGCCGAGCACCTAAGGTTAAATTCAAGGTCAACAACCACACTTACCGTATGCCCTACTATCTGACCGACGGAATTTATCCAAATTGGTCAACATTTATCCAATCCATCCCACTTCCTCAAGGTCCTAAAGCAGAGCTATTTGCTCAACGTCAAGAATCTACCAGAAAGGATGTCGAACGAGCTTTTGGAGTATTGCAATCGAGGTTTGCAATTGTTAAAAACCCAGCTCTACTATGGGACAAGGAAAAAATAGGAAAGATAATGAGAACTTGTGTCATATTGCACAATATGATAGTAGAAAACGAACGCCACGGATACGCTCAAATTGATACATCTGAGTTCGAGTCAGGAGAGACAAGTAGAGGTTCCACGGTGGAAAGAAGAACAAGTATTCACGTCGATAGTATGTTACCCATTCGCAATGAAGTTAGAGATTTGGAGAAACATCATCGTTTGAAAGCTGATTTAATCGAAAATGTATGGAAAAAATTTGGTAATGAAGATTAATAATGTTTGTATGTTCATGAATTCTCAATGTTGAATAATGTTTTTTAAAAATAAATTATTAGTGTAATCAGTTTTTAATGTTGAATAAAAAATTAATTTCCAATAAAAAAATATTATTTTATTCCTAAGAACCCATTTTTAAGGTTCACTAATGCGGGAAAACACTAGATAGAGGTTCATCACTATTTACGGACCCACACAAAAATATTATAAAAATCTCATGAACCCCTTCAAGAGGTTCACTAATGCGGATGGTCTAAGCCATGTGCTTTGTAATGGGAAACGCTCTAGAAAAAAACTTAATTTCTGATAATTTGCTTCATATATATTGTGATTATATAACAAGTGACACATAGGCCTAGACGTATATTAAATAGAAGCTGAAGCCCGCTCTTTAAGAGCAGGTTCATTGAGGGTCTCTTAGCAGAGGTTCTTAACTTTTCTAAAATACGTTTCTTAACTTTTAACTAAAAAAACCTAAGAGACGTCTCTTAAATAAGAGTCTTAAGAGTCGTCTTTTAACAAAAAAAATTTAAAAAAAAAAAGAGTCAAATTTAGTTAAAAACCTCATTCTAAGAGACGCTGATAAACATGGTCTAAGTATTAATATGCTCATGGGGTAGTTGCACTGTTTTCAAGTTCTTTTTTGAAACTGATATTTTTGCTTTCGTCTTTGTAATCTTTTTTTTTAAAAGGATTTGCTTACGTCTTCTTAATCAGTTTTCAAAAAATTAATTTGAAAATATTTAGGATCTATGGAAATATCAGAACTTAAACATGCAGAGTGGTTAACAGGTAGGCAAACTTAAAAAAGATAAATGATGTTTGTTTTGTATTAGTGTCTTTGTCTCCATTACTTAAATTAATTGTGATCCTTCTTTTTCCGCCCTTTTGTTAGTTAGTAAACCATTATTTTCTTTCGACACCGTCTCCGTACGTAGTTTTGTAACTAGAGACGTGGAAATGGGGGTAAAGCCGGTGCAGTTACCAGGCCAAACGGGAAAGAGAGTTTTTTTTTTGTTATGTATGTATTCCATTATTTGATATCAATGAACTTGGAGAAACAATTAAGCCCTAATCTGGGACATTATATTGGTAATGGAATGTGACTGAGACGCTAACACGTTTTAATAATAAAATAACATGACATAATTTCATGGGGTTTCTTGATTTATGGCCATGGAAGTAGAGATACAAGAATTATCTTTAAAAAAAATTCCTAAACTGAGCAGACAAATTCAATTCTAGTTATATATAAAAAAGAAGAAAATCAGTAATAAAAAGAAAGGTGCATTACTCAATAAAAATGGAAAGTTGTACAAAAGAGGACAGTGTTAGGTAGGGAAGGAGGGGAGGCCTGAGGGGGGCTTTCATGTGCTTTGGTCGATGACACGAAAGACTGACTGACTGACGCGTCTTTTTCATTTCGTAAATTTCTCCCTCTTTCACTCAAAAATTTTCCAAACAAATCTGGTTCGCAGAACATGCATGCTACCCTCCTCCTCCTCCTCTCTCCTCTGCCAACGACCCCAATCGCTCTCTCTCTCTCTCTCTCTCTCCTTTTGTGGTTGTTAAGAGAAAAAACATGATTCCATATTATTCTTATTCACTTGTTGTTGGTTGATGTGATAGATTTCGGATGTAACTCACAAGACTAATCAACTCTAGATCATAGATTTACCTTTGCATAGTTTTTTTTTTTTTTTTTTTTTTTGAAAAGAATGTTAAATTTTATTCATTCCAAAAAAACCTTTTTACAGAAACCTGCAGCTTATTTACGAAGTTTTTCAAACACAAATTTAAAAAATTTCAAATTGGGCTCCTTCCAAACCAGGTTTGCATAGCCATTTCAAACTTCCTTCCAGGTTGACTTCGTAGAGAGGTAATCCTGCACCTTACTAACTTATCCAGTAGAGTAATCAGACAAGTAGTGGGCCTAGGTACTTCACCCAGCCTCCTCACATTTCTCTCACGCCAAAGAGTATGAATCGTGGCTTGAAAGCAATATCTCATTAAGAAAGTGATCATCCTTCCTTGCGACCCCTTAACTAGCTCCTGTATCACTTGAGACCACTGAAAAATCCTTCTTCCTGCCAAGTCTTTGATAGTTTCACACCAAACTTCTTTAGAGTAGGGGCATTCAAAATAGAGATGGTCTCTAGATTCTTCTGCAGATTTACACAGCCAGCATATGATATTTGCCTGCATATTCCATCGCCTAATACGATCACCAGTAGCAAGTCTATTATGAATAGCTAGCCAAGATAAAAAGGAAAACTTAGGAGTAACAAGCGTTTCTATCTGGTTTTTAGGGCTTCTGAACACCTTTTGCTTATTCAGAATAAAGTAACACACAAGGCAATTGCCCTAAATGACCATGAAAACTATTAAAATTTAGATAAACATATTGCAAAACTTAAAATGTTTTGTAAAAAAGAAATAGTAAATTCATTTAACCTTTGGAATATGTTTATCGACATCATTGACCTTATAATATATCTCTATAATTTGCTTTATGACCGATGCCGTGGATTAGGAAGAGGAACATCACAAGTTACACAAAGATGGGAAGCTCGAGATCGTGAGACTTTTACATGTTCTTTGTCCCTAACCTTTTACGACCAGATACAAAGATCTATTAAATACCCATTGTCTTTACGCATACAACTATCAAACATTGTTGTCACATATTTTGTAAGCAAATGAGGTCACTTGCAGACAAGAGTCAAAGGCGAATCTTACTCTCTCTCTTTTTTTTTTTTGCTGAATTTTCAGGCATTTGTTACATTGTGCTATCTCAAACAGATATTTTATCATCAAATGGTTGTAATTAAATAGTATTGTTTGCTGGTAACAAAGCATTGGTTTCTATTGGTTACAATATTCGTTTTTGGAGTTCATCACATGACAGTTGTGAATCTAGCAATTTATTAGCCTTAGGTCCTAAACAATCTAAACAAATATATATATATATATATATATATATATATATATATATTGAAAATATTATAGAATAGTTTCAAATCGCGTAATTAGCCTATTTTAGGTTTAAAACACGTACTTACATCAAACATATATACCTTGATTCTAGTCCGGTGATGATACCGTACGTTTAATTTTTCGGTGTAGACAATGGATTGATTCTTCTTGTCTACATATTTGTCCACTTTAGTTTGAGTTTACATTATGGCTGCTAGTTTGTGATTATTAGAATCTAATTACCAAGGATTAAATTAACCATACGGGATAGTCTAGTGGCATGGTCGGATCTAGACACAATCCTATAAAATATTACATTTGGCTTCCAAAATTTTTAAAGTTTTTATATAGACATAGTTTTTCAAATTGTTTTAATTTTTAATTAATGTAAATTCTTTAAAAAAAATGTTTATGCCCCCAAAAATCTTACATCCGATGTTTTCTAGTGGTAGAGGGAGTTTAGGAAGTCCTGAGTTAGAGTAACCCACGACACTAAATCTATGGCCACACAAATAGTAAAACATGTTTTAGGTATCATTTGAAAATTCAAAGAGACGTCTATCAATGTGTTGTACATTTCCATTAAAAATTAGTACAGGTCCATCCATAAATTTGAGATGTCCTCAAAATAAAATATTTTTTTTACCGTGGATCTTATTTAAAGATATGACAAACATAAGTTACCATAACAAAATGCATGCTTTCAACTCTACATATTTAACCAAAAAAGATCAATGGAGTACATATAATATGTGCTTCTGGTACATATTTGCATACCTATTCGTACGTAATTATAAAGTATAGTTACCACATTAATATATTTTTCCTATTTATGACAATAGCTAATAAAAGAGAGTGAGAGGAGGGACCATGGTGCCTTGGGGAGGACCAACAGTGAAATTAAATCGCAATGGGATTGGATCCCACACTGTCACATGCGTCTCTATATCCCTCTTCCTGCTTTTCTTCTGCTCCTTAAAAAATAAAAATGCATACTTCCACAGTTTTATGTATAATTATATCAATACAATATTACTACACTTCTCTACAACATGCATGTGAAAACATTGTAATAGATATACTAATATTTAAAACATCTAAATTATGCTCATGGTCAATAATCAGCTCTAAATTCACATTAACTTTTTTAATAATAAAGTTGTACTTTCCATTTTGTTATACTCGAGAGGATAATTCCCTCATACAATTAGCTGGCTGCTGAATTTCATTCGAAATGTATAATTATTTTGAAAGAGTCTTACAAAGACGGCACTAACCAAACTTTTGGATTATTGATAATTCTTTGATCATATAATAAATATTATATCAATATGAGATAATCAAGAACTTGTAAAATAACACTGTTGCTTGAACATCCTATCCTCATCCTCCTCCATAAATAACCCCTTTTCGCAACCTATCTCTCATCAACAAACACTTTTTCTTTCTCCTCCATATCTCATCGACAAGTCAAACACTAAGATTAAAACGATGGCGGTAAAGAGATATTCGAAGCTAACACAAACAGCAATGTTAAAGCAAATCCTGAAGAGATGCTCGAGCTTAGGTAAGAAACAATGCTACGACGAGGAAGGTCTCCCTCTAGACGTACCAAAGGGACATTTTCCGGTTTACGTAGGAGAAAAGCGTACGAGGTACATCGTACCAATAACCTTCTTGTCTCATCCTGAATTTCTGATCCTACTTCAACAAGCTGAGGAAGAGTTCGGTTTCCACCACCACATGGGAGGACTCACTATCCCTTGTGAAGAAGTTGCTTTTCTCTCTCTAACATCCATGATCCGATAAGTTTACATTAATTATGATCAAGACTAAGATTCTTTTCTTTTTGCCCTTTGGATAATAAATTTGTTATCCAAATGGTTTTTTTTCCTGGACTAATCAAAACCTAAGATCATTCTCTACACAAATCATGTAAATCTCCATCGGGTTTTAATTAGTTCGCCCTAATGGGGTTAGTATTCGATGGAACATGTATGTTTTTTTTTCATTGAGCTGATAAGTGGTGGCCTGCGTTAGTAGATGATTTACCGCAAGTTGAGTATTGGCCAATTTGTTTTAGATTTGAATCTTGTGATCGATCGAGTTCTTTGAAACTAAGAAATGTTCAATCTTTGTATGAGTCTTTTTATTGTTTTTTTTTTAATCCACGGATGTAAAGTACGTTTTGAGTTGTTTGCGAGTGATGGATTAACTAAAGCTTCCATCCTGTTCATTTACAAAAAAAAAGTAATAGTTATGTTTTTGTATTAGATGTTGCATCTGAACATATTAAAATGACAATATATTATTATCCACGATAAACAACGAATACATTGATCCAACCGCAACACAGAAGATAATCATTTAGACGACTCAGTATTATTTAAAAAAATATATTCATGAGCTTCTCGAAATAGTTACGTATTGGAGGAAAATACATTTTTAGAGTTAAAAATATCAAACCTAGAGAAGAATACCACTCTATCCATCTTTCTTCTTCTTCTAAATTAAGTTTCTATAATCCGACTGAGTTTTTTTTTTTGTTTTTTTTTTTTGACTAAAAGCATAGGACGCAGACAGATTTTGAGTGGATTACTTCTTTAGGTGAAGCAAAAAGCATATTTGTTAGTTAAACAAGTACTAGAGACAAAAACTCCTTAAAGTTTTAGCTATGATTTTTTTTTGTAAAATGAATGCATTAGGGCATCTTTACCCCTCATAAAAGAGGGTTTCTTATAAGAGGGGGGTCCATTTTAAAAAAAAAAACAGTCCCTTAGGCCACTCGCAACAAAGGTATTTAAAAGAGTTTTTTGTCAGTAAAATATTTAAAGAAATACATAACAGATGAGAGAGAGGAGAGTCAACTTCTTTATAAAGAAACGTCGCCAAAGATTAAAGAAACTATTATGACAGGTGTGAAACAATTAGTGGTTCATTTATTTACAATGTAAAAAAAATTACAATTAAATGACAAAAATAATATTTTATTATATTTGAGAGATTGAGAGGGTACCTTACTATTGCTGATGCCCTTATGTACTCCAAATAAGAAACGTATATTGGGGGTTTCTTGCACTGTTCGCGGGCCCCACTGACACGTGGCGGCCAGCGATTGGTGCACTTTTTAATTTGTTTTTTTTTTAAAAACAAAAAGTAAAAAAAAAAAAATTAAGAAACCCATTAGGATATTTGGGATAAAGATGCTCTTACTTCTCTCTCTTTTTTCCTTTTCCTACGAGCCACAAATCGAATACGATAGCAACTACTCTTCTTAATGCACATACCCCTTTGCTTTTGCCTACATACTTTAATTCACTCTATCTCCATCTCTGAAGAGTATCTTTGCGTTCAAACCAATTTTATTTTTGGAATAAATTGTAGGGATCCACAAGCACCAAATAATATCTATCCTGCCTCGTCATATATACATATAATTATTTAGTTGAACACACGAAATATTCGAACATGTTGATTGTAGCATGCACACAACAAAGAGCCACAAGTGGCTAAAGCCGCTAAACCTTGACTTTGATCAGTATACCGGGAATTTGACTGCCGGTCATTAAAATTTCTGCTAAGTACAAAATTACTATGAAGTGGTTAGTAGCATATGCCTTCAACCGCTAAAGCAGTAAGCAGATAGAAGAAGCAAAAAGATATGGATCTCAACTTGATGACTAAATTACAAAAACAAAAATCTCTAAATATTTGTCCCTTCCCGCTACCGTACGAATTTACTCTCGGCAGGAAAGTTCTTGGAAGCTGCATTTGTCCACTCAATCCTTTGTTTTTCTTACAACCATTCTAGCTCTTATATTTTTCCATGTACTTGTCAAATTCTAATTTCCATCTACTTGTTAAAAAGTCTGATTTATCTTTCAAGTACATGGACATTATGTAACACAAATCACTCTTTTTAACAAGTTCATGGGAACTAGAGGTTGACAATGTGAAAATAAAACATCTCTAACCAGTTCAAACTCTTCAAGTTTAAATCCATATATGTTAGTTATTCATTTTTTTTTAAATGGTGGAGATTAAAAGATATTTCAACATTAATATCATGAAAAGGAATAAGAGAAAATAAACAAATGATTCTCATTTTAAGAGCTTTGAAATCCAATGAAATTACTATAACTCATATAATGTAGGGTCCGCTAAAATTTTGATTGAAAATCACAAAACAAAAATAGCTGAAAACAAAGATATATAGATATAAAACATTTTTAAAAAACGTTAAGGAAAAAGAAGAATTTACAGAATTGAGATTTAATCTATTTCCATAATTCAATAAATTATCCTTAATATATGAAGACTATGTGTGAATTATGAATCCCACGTGATGAGACTATTTCACAACACCCGTAACAAATTTTACGAATTTTAATATGCGGTATACTCTCATGACTTATTAAGAATATGCATAGGATTTTGCTGGAAGCTTTACATGTGATTAAGCATCTATCATAATGAAGAAGTTAAAATTTTATTTATATGGGAAGGTAAGATTGATCAATAAGATAAACATGAAAATGGAGAGAATATTCTTCTTTATTATCGCAAGAAAGGAAAATGGAAAATTTTCTATATGGAAAATTAAACAAAATTTTTGGAATATGCCAAAAAAGAACAAATATGCATTAATTTCCAAATCCGGTCGGGCGGCGTGTGTAATTTGCATAATAATCCCCTCTTACTCAATCTCTAAAATATCTCCACCAGTTATGAACTTTGTAAATGGAATGCATAAATATACTTTAAATTTTCTATTCTCATAAACAACTTAAGATCTTTTACTATTACATTTAGTTTAAATGAAAAACTTTTATTTAGAGTCCAAAATATATATATCTATATTTCTCTTCATATTAATTCAACATCCTTACTCAGCCCAAAAGCTTATAAATCTTTGATTCCAGTATATAACACATATAAAAATTACTATAACTAACCTATGAAAATACTATACTATACTGTTGAGAACTTTCTTTTGGATAATTATCATGGATGGAGATGTTTTTCAAACCATATTTCCTCTGATAGCGAAAGAATGTTGTGTCATCCATATTACTAGTTGCAGCCTGCAAGTTAGGAACATGATTGGCAATGGAGCACAACTAACGAAAACTTTGTAAATTACAAGAAACTGAAAATCAAATATAATATAAACCTTAAACAATGATTGATGAGCATAAACAAACTTAGATTAAGAGAACTTATCAGATAGAACAACTAACTAAATAGCAACAGTCCTTTTGGAGATCATGAACAGGATGTGACACTGAATGAATGAGTGATGTATTATAGTTATGGAACTCGAGTAACAATTCCACATAGGGTGAGTATAATAGCATTCCAAATGTGAAGGATGAGTACGTTGAATTAGACACTTGAGTATGATACATTATATATACACACGATAGCATAGTGAAACTATTTTTCTAGTTATCTATCTAATTTTTGTAAGTTGGTTACTAGACCTAAGTTCCCATTAATCAATAATTAAGTACTATACTTCCATGTTTCACATACATTTTCTATTTTAGATGTTTTATTTAAACAATAATTATTCTAATAATTTAGAAATTATTGACAAAACATTAAAAATAAACTTTTAAAACAAAATTTAATATAATTTTATTGAAATCATGTCTTAATAGAACATTTATGATATATATAAACGTTTTGTAATAAATATGAACTCAGTATTGCTCACAATTTTTTATTTTATTTTTATTTGCTGAATGTTCCAAACTTCTAATGTTATATGAAATACTAAACCAAATATAGAATCCCACACTTATATTGTTTTATGAAATCTAGCTACTTATACTATATGTTATTGGATAAGAATAATTTATCAATAGAAGAATTGTGGTATCACATAATTAAATAGGTTTTCTCTCAGCATAGGAAAACATGACAATAAAAAAAAGTAAATAAATAAAACCTTAACCTTCTCAAAGTATAATTAAGGAATCTGGCTTTCGATAATGATTCCTAATCCTTTATACAGTTGGATAAGGATATAAAACATCAATATTCTAATCAACGTAACCGACAACACTCACAACTATATAAGTAGTTTCCATAAAATTCACTGAAAGCCTAACACAACCTCTTTGATTCAAAACTAGGCTATATCTCATAGGAGTTGATAATACATGGCCTTCTCTGTAGAAACCTCGTCTTTATTCCCTTTCCATCGATCCGCAAACCGCAAGAAAGTTTCGCAAAATCCTCTTTTCCCATGCTTTGTCAAACCCTACCTTAGGCCCCACGTTTCCAAAACCCTAAGTTTCTCCGTTTCATGCAGAAGAAGCACACTTGCCCCTGTTTTCTCGTCGTTAGCACAAGTGGGCAACGAAGAGGACGGAGAGGACAAGCTTCACGAAGAATGTGGAGTAGTCGGAATCCACGGTGACCCTGAAGCATCCCGTCTCTCTTACTTGGCTCTTCACGCGCTACAACACCGTGGCCAAGAAGGAGCAGGAATTGTAGCTGTTGTTAATCAGAAGGGTCTCGAATCAATAACAGGCGTCGGATTAGTGTCGGAAGTGTTCACCGAGTCAAAACTAAACAGTCTTCCAGGCGATATAGCGATAGGACATGTCCGGTACTCAACTTCGGGAGCCTCAATGCTCAAGAACGTTCAGCCTTTCATCGCTACCTGCAAACTTGGATCCCTAGCAGTAGCGCACAATGGTAATTTCGTTAATTATAAGAAACTGAAGACAGAGCTTGAGGACAAGGGTTCGATCTTCATCACAAGTTCTGATACCGAGCTGGTGCTTCACCTGATCGCCAAATCTAAGGCCAAGACGTTCCTTTTGAGGATCATCGACGCTTGCGAGAAGCTTCGAGGTGCTTTCTCGATGCTTTTCGTCTTTGAAGACAAGCTTATCGCTGTCCGCGACCCCTTCGGGTTTAGACCACTTGTGATGGGCAGAAAAAGCAACGGTGCAGTTGTTTTCGCCTCTGAGACTTGCGCTTTGGACCTTATCGATGCGAGGTATGAACGTGAAGTGTGTCCAGGCGAGATTGTGGTCGTGGATGGAGATGTTGGGGAAAGTTCTATGTTCATGGTCTCTCACCCTGAACCGAAACAATGTGTTTTCGAGCACGGTTACTTCTCAAAGCCCAACTCTATTGTCTTTGGACGTTCTGTGTATGAAACCCGCCGCATGTACGGTGAGATATTAGCCACGGTGGCACCTGTAGAGTGTGATGTCGTCATCGCAGTGCCAGACTCGGGGACAGTTGCTGCTCTTGGATATGCAGCCAAAGCTGGAGTGCCGTTTCAGATTGGTCTCCTCAGGTCGCACTATGCTAAGCGCACATTTATAGAGCCAACTCAGAAAATCCGTGATTTTGCAGTGAAGGCAAAGCTATCTCCTGTCCGATCAGTCCTTGAAGGGAAGAGAGTGGTAGTAGTGGACGACTCTATTGTCCGAGGAACCACCAGTTTGAAGATAGTTCGGATGCTAAGAGACGCTGGAGCCAAAGAAGTTCACATGAGAATTGCATTGCCGCCAATGATTGCGTCCTGTTACTACGGAGTGGACACCCCGAGGAGCCAAGAGTTGATTTCTAGTAAGATGAGCGTTGAGAAGATCCGGAAGAATATTAACTGCGATTCTCTGGCGTTTCTACCATTAGATAGCTTGAAACAAGTCTATGGGCCAGTCGAGTCACGCAGCTATTGCTACGCCTGCTTTACTGGCAAGTATCCAGTGACTGAGGAGGAGAACAATTCCCAGAGAGAACTCAACGCTCTCTGAATTATTATAGTCAGAACAACCTCTTTTATCTGCTTTAGTATTTTCTTTCCTTTAAAACTGGGGTGCAATAGTTTTTCTTTTTAATTATGAGATATGGTTTAAGAAAAAAGCAATACATTGTTCTTGAATCCTGTCTACACTCCAAACTATTGAATATAAATCTGCTCATCACAGTTTCAGACAAGTTTTTGGGATAAAGATTGAGCGTACATAAGATGTGTGGTTGGAGTTTAGCCATTTTCAGCTCGGTCATAAGCGTTGGATTTGTGTTTGGGGGCAAACGTGAAGCCTTCCGGAACTTTTCCAAGCAGCAATTCCGATATACGCACCTGCACGTTGTGACAATTAAATAAAACTCTTGAGTGAGTTCATTGTAGTCCAAAAGTAAAAAGGCGTGATGAAGAAATAAGTAGAATTACGCACCCAGTCACCCGCAGATTCAGACATCATGAGAGTCTCGAGATCATCACGACCAAAGTAAGAAGGCGGACGCCAGTTGATTTGCTGCGGGATCACATCCAGCAGACCTACAGGTATGTACCTAAACGTGTAGCTTAGCCACTCCAGCAAGAAATGCCTAGTTGTCTCAACTCCTGTGTCAAAAAGGTTTTAAATAACGGCAGAAAGAGCAAGGTAATGCGCAAAACCAGTAACATGTATTTTCGTGTGTATCATTTTATTTTTATTACCTTTTGTGTCGGATCCCCAATGTTGAAGCCCAAAACGTACAAAGTCCTTTAAAATGTTGAGTCGTTCCCCGGAGGTAATGTCCCAGTGCCGTTGCTCTTTGATTTCCGTAAATATCCAAGGCTGCACAAGTTTAAAAAACCCCATTGAGACATAGTATAGTATGATTTACTACAGAAAAGGCTTAATAGTGAGGTCATATACACACCTTGATCAGTGCTCCACGAGCAATCATACAGCTAGACAACTCAGGACAGTCAGACTTGTGTTTGTTCCAGTCTAAATACGAGTACACATCTCCATTTCCTATAACTTGTAGGTTAGGGGAAGCGTTTTTGGTACACTGGTATATATAGTCCCAATCCGCAGACTTGCTATAACGTTGTTGTCTTGACCGCCCATGAATCGACACTGCAGTGGCTCCCCAATTCCCAATATCTGATATTAATGAATCTATCCGGTTCTTACCCTCAAAAAATGCGGTGCGTACCTGGCACCCAACATGATAGGGCAAGTAAAGAGTGGTTAAACATACCAACACATTTGCATACAGAAATGTAATTCAAGTTTCATATGGAAGGCGCCTAGTTCAGATTTGCAATTAATAGGTTAGGCAGTTACCTTGATAGTAATAGGTGTTTCAACAATGGAAGAAGAGACTTCCACGATGTTCTTCATTCGTAATGGTTTGTTGAGAAGAGCTGAACCAGCACTTTTGTTAACAACCATGTCTATCGGGCATCCCATGTTGATGTCTATGAAATCAACCGTGCATTCTCGATCTATAAGCTCAACCGCACGAGACACCGTGTCAGGAAAAGAACCACAAATCTGAACACCAAACATATCTTCCGATGAATGCCTTCTAAGCAGAGCCCATTCCGAAGCTTGGCCCTATAGTTGCAGATTTTCACATTATTACAAAGTAACAACTATTTAATCATGTGTCTGTCCAAATAACCTTAGTGGCCTAACCTGCAAAAGATTTGTACACATAGCCATCTCACCACAAGTCACATCTGCTCCCAACACTTTGCAAAGTCTTCTGAAGGGAAGATTGCCCACAGTTGTTAGGGGTGCAAGGTACAACTTATCCCTAAAGTCGATAAGCTTTTTCTTTTCGCGAGGGTGGAATTTTAGGCAACCATCAGTTTCAACAACTTTAATGCTATCGTCATCCTCTATTTTCGCTTTTGAAGGAGAATGTCCGTTCTTTGCAGTTTCATCTTCCACATTCACCCCTGTATCAGTACAGTTAAATGGGACATCAGGATGCTGTCTTGTCCCAGACCCTTCTAATGTGAACTCTTTTTCTTTAATACATAGCTACGATGATATAATAACTTAATAAGTAAAACTATGCAACCATCTGAGGCAATCAAGAACACGTTAGTTGGCATTCTGGAAATGCTATTTTTGAAAAACAAAGAAGAAAGCCTAACCATATTCATTAGTATCTTCAAGTTCAGAAGTCTCGTTGTTCTCAGATTTTGCCTTTTTCATGGGACGAACTTCTTCAGTTTCCAATGGTCCAGGAATATCAACATCAACATCAGTTGCTTGAGTGCCATTAGCACCATTTTGAGGTTTTTCTGCGTCATTCTCTCCAGCAAAATTGCATTTTTTAGCATTCCCCTAGAAATTGTATGGAAATAATGAGACGGGCCGAAGAGAAATAATCATGTCTCATGCGAGAGTGAACTGCAATATAAGAGATGTCAAAGAAACATGGAACAAAGTAATCCGTAAAACATACCAAAAGGCCAAGGGATTTTAGTTTAGCATCTGCTTTGACAAAAGTCATGTTATTTTTCCATAAAAGCCTCTGTGTGTCTTTGTTAAAAAAGTTGATCTCAGAGTTTAGCTCCACATCAGAATTTCCAGATATATCTTTGTGGGTGCCAAAGAATCTACATGATAAACCATATTGGCACTTCATCCCAGAGGACACAAATGGGCATTGCCCCTCTATATCATCAGGTTTCTGCAGTTACAACACCCCAAAAAAAAAAAAAATATGGTCAAATAATTTATTTCTAATATCAAGAAAGCTGGTTTCGATCCACCAATTTTTTTTTTAAAAAAAAAAGAAGACGAAATGAGTATGAGAACCTGAGCTTTGAAAGCTTCAATGTCATGATTAAAGCGGCATTTCTCTTTATACTGACAGGAATCAACGTCTCCTGTTCTCAAAACCTGCGAACACAGGTTTATCGCACATTTCTGCAACACCAAAAAACAAAAAGGCATTATTGTCCTAAGAGCAAAACGCAATAAGCTATGTAATGCTAAACTCTGAATGAAAATTAAACCTCACGGCGTTCCCTTTTGAGCTGTCGCTTGGATTTCTTCTCCTGGACTAAGCTCGGATGAGGCGCCTTAACGTCACTTTGCTTTAGGGCACGGCTTGGAGGAGGACATAGGAACTCCTTTTTTATAGGCGCCATCCATCTTTCTATTAGCTCCTCCGATGTCGCTTCATACACACTGAACTGCTTCTCCGGCTTTTCATCTCCTTCAACACTCGTCTCCGCCGCTAGCTCAGCTACTACATCGGACATAGCTAACAAGCTCCGTCGTCGCCACACAAAAATGAGATAAAGTTTAGGGTTTTAGATATTTCTACACACTGCGTTTCATTGGAAGTGAGTGTATTCATATAAGGCCCGGCCCGTTCACTACAGTTTCCAGATAAAAATATGGAAATTCTTGTACTATTAGGCCTAAAATGAGGCCCGGCCTGTTAACTACAGTTCATTTAAAAAGTCAAACAACATAGAGAAAACAAACAGAGAATTTCTGTCTGAACCTCAATCTCTTGAGCCTCCCTCCATTACAACCAGATTATATCTACCATTAAAATGAAATTGTTTTTGCTTTATCTTTCTAAGATAAAATACTGTAAAACTAGATTTCATATATAATATACGTAAATTCAACATATATATAAAAATATAGTTGATATGCAACTCCAGTCCTTTGATCCAGCCAACACCTCCACACCCTGGTCTACTCTATCCATTTGCTGTCATGGTTCCATTCTGGTTGTGCTGAGACTGTGGCTGCTATATTAGCAGGCTGATGTTGAGTTGCTGGAACATCTGGGCTATGACTGAGGAAGATGAGAATAAGAAGAACCCAATAGGGACAAGCCGTACTAGATGATCCATTACAGTCCTGTATGGCTCTTGCCGTTAAATGTCGTTTCAGAGGCATCGGAAGAGTGGAGAGAATGAAGAATTGATTAAAGCCATTTGACTAATACAACAAAGTTTTAAAAGAAACTTTCTTATAATCTTTCCAGTTGAAATTCAAGTAAAACAAAATATGACAATCAGTCACTAGACTGTTTTATTAATTACATAAACACAGAGACCAAGCCAAAACAGTAGTACTTACCATTTGCATTAACTGAACTATGGACAACAAAAATTATAATCAACTAAAGAAGCATAAATCTTTCATTCGACCTCTGAACCTAAAATGTTAAAACCCAAAACGAAAAGAGAGATAAAAAAAGGACAAACAAAGAAAACATACTTGACCACTTAAAATCTTGGGCTATATGATAGTGATGTAGCGATTGGTGCCGTGCCTAGCCCAATAATCCTTGAGATCAACGGGAGAGGAGAGGTCGTGGCCTTGGCTAGCTAAACGGCTAAGTAACCTGGAGAAGACGTTTCCGCTCATTTTCCTACCGCCCACTCGAGAATGGCGTTTGTTTGGCATCTGCGGAAGTGGATACTGAGACAAAGTGGTTGTGCAGCAAGATGATTGCCACCCGCCGTTTCCCCATTTGTAACAGTGACGAGCAGTCCCAGTGCAAGTGCACATGGGCACTGGCATTGTCGTCTCGTCGAAGGTGACAAGGTTTAAGCCGACATCGTTACTGTCCCAATCTTTTCTGCATTTCTTTCCAGGAGAAGCAAGCTGATGGTTAAGATCTTCGCCTACTTTCTTTCCCTTTGACCGGGTTTCTTGTTTGCGCTTTTTTTTTTCTTTTACTTGGAGGAGCTTCATGTGGAATAGTTGACAATGGGGAAGGGTTGGGTAAGTCAGAGCTCTGGGAGGCACCGAGCTTTGCACGTGACAAAATGTAGTTGAGGTTGTGTTCACGGAATTGAAGAGCACTTAACGCACTGTCCCTCTCGAGAATAGCATTATCTCTTTGAGAGAGAGCTTTGTCACGTTGGTCAAGTGCATCGTCCCGAGCGGCTAAAGCTTCCAGCTTGGCAGCTAAGGCATCGTCTCTATCCTTGAGGGCAGCGTCTCTCTCGGCAAGGATGGACATGATCTTCTGATTCATCACCAGAGCATTATTTTGGTCCTCCTTTGTCTGATGAATCGTATCCCACTGTTAAAAAGAAAAACAATTCCCGATTAGCTTTTTTTGATCAAAGTAATAATAAAAGAAAAGATTGCTTGTCAAAGTGTTTGGTCTTAAGTCTTAACCACAGAGTGTGTTCCTTCTTTGTAGTAATCGGGGTTGTACCGCCCATTTTCATATTGACCACTGCTCTCCATCCTCTATAACTTCAGAAAAGAAAAGAAAAAGCAAAAACAAAATCAAAATAGATTTGATATAATAACAAAGCAGCACAGCAGAAATGGTATTTGAATACGGTTTCTTAATTTATGTAGGGATGGTGAAGCTCACAATTATTTACTTATTGTTGGATAAGCAATCAATCAATACTGAATCAAAGCTTTGGCTTTTTGAGATCATCTAAACCCCACTTCACCAATACAAATTTCCCAAAACCACCCCAGAAAAAAAACATGAACCCAATCCAAACAATAACTGCACAAATAGGAGTATCTGAAAGATATATAAATAGTTTCAATTTCAAGTTGAGAGCTCCCAAATTCGAAATCAAAATCAAAATCAGAATTGAGATACGGAGGGTGAACAGTATATGTATATAAATTCGGATTAAGCTAACTATGTATCAGAAAAAAAAAATTGATAGAGAGAGCTTACGAAGGAGAAACGAGAAGAGCAAAGATCTCGGGAGGGGCAGAGAAGAGGAGCCAAGGAGGGAGGTTAGTATCGTCTATCTACACATTATCTTGGAAACGTGGGCCGAAGAATTAAGCCCATATTAAGCCCATATTAAGCCCATGTTAAGCCCACATTAGATATCTGGTTAGTAGAGACGCACAATGGTCTCGCTAGCATGAAGGTGTCTGCAACAAAGTCTTGTTCGTTTTCACCCTTTGTGTGATGATGTTTGTAATATTTGAACCTTTACGACTGCTTTTTCTGTTCCCAGCAAGAGACACCCATCTATGTTTTTCTTATATTTTTATCTGTCCAATAAAAACTCGATTTGATCTTTGTTTATCAAACCTCTACTGCTTATTTTGATTATATTTTGGGAATTGAAGTGTTGTCTTCTCCTGTTATTTGTTTTGAGAGAACTAATCACATTTACATATACACACAATTTTTTCATATTAGTTACACACACACATCGTTCCTTCAAAATAATAATAAAAAAGAGACATACAAAGGAAAAGAAAAGACGCAAAAGAAGATATATATGATATACACAATGCAACAAGAAACACGAAAGAAAGTATAAATTCCAATGGCTAAAACGGAGAGAGATTGTTAGAAAAGCGTAGGCATGCTTTTTCTCCAGCTATGCGATCTCTGAGCTGTCAAGAAGGAAGGAGGCGTGAAGGCCACACCAAACATCTCCTTCAATGCTCTCCCTTGCTCTGCGAACCTCACAAGCTTCGCTACTACCTCAGCGCTTTCCGCAACCTGACTCATGTCCTTGGGATTGCTCCAAAGCTCGTTCACAAGTTGTAAACGCCTGCGTTTGGAGTTCACCGCAATCCCGAACTTGTGATAGATTCTTCTCCTCTCTTCTTCTGCAAACCTTTTCCCCACGAGCTTGCTCAGCATCATTCTCTCCCTGTGAAGTGCCTTCCGGCTTTTAAAAGAAAAGAGTAGTCCCTTAAAACAAAGCTGCAACAACCACAAAATGCCAAAAACACTAAAAGAGAATCTAACCTTGAAGCCAGTGTTAAGGTTTCTCCTCCCTGAGAGAAGCGATCTTTCATAAACAAAAGTCTTCTTAGCTCAACTCCAATGTAGATTGAATCAGCCTCCTCATCTCCTTTGAAGAGCAAGTAGAAGTATGTTCTATGCACCAAAGAGACGTTACAGGTTTGCCACAACTCCACAATCTCTTGCCGCTGTCTCTCAAATTCCATGTCCATAATAACCACACCAATATCCCTCCCCATTTTATCATCAGCAATCGAAACCTGATGAAAACATAAACTTGAAAATAAGTTTATCTCTACGAAGAAGAACCGACTCGTATATATTTGAGCTTACCTCGCCTTGACGCTTCGCCATCTCCTTAAGACGATCAACGAAAGTTCGGATGCTAGTGATACCTTCCTCTTCTCCCAAAGGCGTTCTGATGCTCTGAGTCGCAGTGGAATCGCTCCCGCAAGAAGACAGAGACACACGAGAACCCAACTCTAAACCAGAAAACACAATCTTCTTGTGACTCTCTTCTTCTGGTCTTCCGAGGAACTCTCTACCTAGGTTTTCAGGTGGAGTGCTCATACCTGGCACGTTCTCTCTGTGGTTCACGTTTTGGCCTACACCCGTTTCACCATTGGCATCCTCCTCACTACGGCCTAAAATGTTGTTTTTAGGTTGTGCTCTTCTTTCGTCTGTATGGTTGACTGTAGCTGATTCCTCAATCTCAATGCATTGAACTTCTCTGCAGTATTCTTCTGATGGATCTTCTGAACGCGTAGGCAGCTCTTCATCATCATCGTCAGAGTGAGACCGAACATAATCTTTTGCTATTGACAGCGGTGTCGACATTCCATCCGATAAGCTCCTCTCTAAATCGATCACGCCTGACACTGAACCATCCTCCCATTTGTCTATATGGTTGCCAAAACGCGGAGTTCCAGACTTCAACATAGTAGAAACAACAGAAGCAAGCCATTCAGCAGAAATCAAATTGGCAAAACATTTGAATTATATGTTGCATAAAGTGAAATTGTGGAGAGGAGACAGAAAAATACCTTTGACGCCTCATCGTGTTCAACCATTCTCATGATATCTTCAAGCCGGGATTGAGCAAGATCTCTCTCTTTTCTCAACTCAGCTATCTCTTTTTCCATCTGCATGAACATTACACCTTAGTTAGCAAAACCCAACCTGAAAAGCAGATCTATGAAATGAAAGCCATTTTATGTGTCTTCAGAAAAGCACTAACCTTTTGTATCTGAAGATTTTTCTTCCTCACCATCATATCACAATCACATTTTGAGGCAGGTGTGGCAGGGGTTCTCAGCTCGGTCTCCAGCCTCGCAAGCTCACGCTGTAGTTGCTTCAGCAGGGCCTTGTCTGACATAACTACGTTGATCCGCGCCTTTGTGGTAACTTCCTTTGCACAGCAAGCAAACAAGAGAGTGTTCCTCGTCAGCTCTACATGACTCCTCGCTGGGCTCAGAGTGCAGATGATGGCGGTTCTTGCATTACCCCCTAAGCATGGCTGTAGAATTCGTGTGAGCTTGGAGTCTCTAAAGTTGATGTGCCCTTGCCTTCCCTTACTAGATCCACCCAGTGGTTAGAAAATTAAAGTCAATCTACTAAGCATGCGTAAGACAGCAATGTATTATTACACACCTAAGTTTACGGATGACTGTTCCAAGAGTAAGCAAACTTCGGTTGATGTGGCAGCCTTCCTTGAGTCTCGCACCAGCTGACATCGCCTGTGATGCACGCTCGCTTCCCGCCAGATCTATGAAATTCTGCACGTTAAGGAAGATGGATATGATGAACCCGGTTGTTAGAAAAAAACATAAAACCTCAGGATCCAACATAAAGAAAGGTTGTTGATGAGAGCATACCACACTCGCCATGAGGGTGGTGGAGTTTTCTTTGTCTAAGAACTCACGAGCAGAGCTTTCAACTGTCTAAAAGTTTACAATACAGTTAAGAGCCAAGCTAAGAAATAGAGAATCTTTGTATATTAAATCCAGTGATAGATAGATAGAATTTTAACCAGTTTGATAATCTGATGAGATCTGGAACTTCTCTCATTCAATGAGGTTTCACCAATCTTACGTTGTGCTGCAGATTTTACAGAGACATGTAAGTTTACTTTTGAGCCTACATTAATCTGAATAACAATCTGATTTTCAGACCAGTATTATCATTGGCTACTTCATAGTAATGCAAAGTGAGTTTTGACTTTGGGGGTTTTACCTTCACAAACAGATAGAAGCTCCTTCAGATGGTTCCAATCTCGCAGAGTTTCCTCTCTGGCTTTTACAACCACTGTCCCTTTCTAGTAAAGAAAAGAAAGAACAAGGAGATTGAGACAATTTTACAGAACTAAAAGCGTTCAACAGATTAAATACATTGACATTCATACTTCAGGGTCGTCTCGTAGCCTCAGCGATGTGCCATCCGCGCTAAGCAAATCTCGTATGGCTTCATTGTAGATCTCTATAGCTGAGAATTTCACGGAAAATGCCCTTTCTTCATGCTATACAGCATCCATATCCAGTTAGTATTGGTGCAATAGATATTAGCATTGACTTGGTTAAAACAAAAAAAAAAGGTTACCTGAAAAATATAGTCAAAAATGTCAGCCACAGCAAACTCAGTAATAGCAGTCATGGTGTAAGTCTTTCCGCTACTCGTCTGGCCGTACGCAAAAATACTACCTGTTTACAGTAAAATATGAAGAAGTTAGCATATATGGGTTTCAGTCCATTCAAAATAATGGGAAGGAAGATTACAGTTGATTCCTTTGACAACAGATAGAGCGATATCCTTGGTTCCATTCTCGTAAACTTGCCTGGTGGGACATTCACCTCCGTATACTCTATCTGTCACCCAAAAATAATCAGGTAAGTGGGTGGATAAATAGAAGAGGGAGGGTTAAAAAGCAGTAGAAGCTCTTAGACTCTTAGTTACCAAAAGAATATGCAGAAGGGAAGTTGGAGGACTGGCGCAAGGTGTTTCTGTACAAAATGGTGGTATCATTGAGACATTCCCAATCGGTGGGTTCGTTAGCGGCAATCTCTTTCTCGTTGAGGGGCCTCAGTCTCACGAGAACCAGTATCTTCTCTTGTCGAGCTACAGACATGTGTGTCTTTTCCATCTTCTTATTATGGATTTTGCTTCAACAAGTCACCATTGGTTTCCCTGAGACAAAATATAAAACTTTAGTTAGACCTCTAAAATTGGAGTCTCTACAGAATATATATATTCAGGACTATTGAATGAATTCCAAAGGCAGAATACTTTTTTTTGAGAAGAAAGCAAAAGGAGGGACATTTATTTTACAAACTAACACAAACATAAATAAATGGCAAAACTTGAGACATCTCTGAGCTCAACCAAACCAAAAACATGAACATGCCTGTAAGAGAGACTCGCATTCAGTGAACAAAAAGCACACGAGATAAAAAGAAAAAAAGAAAAGGGAAGATATGGTTGTTGTTGTTATAAAGGATACAAAAAAAAAAGAGGCAGTTTAGTAAGAAGGTGGCCAACCTCAACTGAAGAAAGGAAAAAGAGATAACTGCCGACTACTATAGTATCTGTAATGCTCACCCACTACGCTCCTTGAAGACTTAAAAGGTAACTGGTTTAACAATCTAAAAACATTTGTTAAATCGATAAGTATTATCTTTCCCTGTCTGAAATTCATAGAAAAAAGAAAGGGAGGATATCATATTCTAGACATTTGAAAAGAGTGACTTGGATTATATTATTGTAGAACGCGCATAAAAAGAGAATAACTTTTGAGTTTTAGTATTGGAAGGTCTTCATCAGTAGAGAGACGACAATGTCAGTCACAAATGCACGTTTAAGGTATATGAGAGAGATATTCGAGTTTAGCAGTTTAATAAACAAACAAACGCAGGGAAAGTGAGCTGTCTTTTTTTTTTTTTTTTTGAGTTGTCTTCTTCCAGAAACGAACAATGTGAAGGAGTTGATTCTTCTACTAAAAAAAATTAAAAAAATGGTGAGAAAGATACCTCGGACTCGGAAACGGGTGAGAGGAAGGAGACAAAAACAAATACATATTTATTTAGCAGCCAGCCACTCTCTGCTACTCATTTTGGTCCTTCTTCTTCTTCTTCTTCTTCCATTTCCATTTCCCGATCAGCATTAGCTGAGCCTAGCGGACCACATATTCGCCGGCTCTGCTCTCTCCCATTAATGACCTTTTTTGCCATTGGACATCTTACTGCCACGTCGACGTCTCTACGTTGGGTTTTATATTCACCGAGCCTACTCCTTAATTGGATATAAATATTGGGCTTACCAACAACTATATTGGGTATCATGTGCCCATCTTCTTCGCCTCATAAATATCCTTTTTATTATTAGTCATTTATTTATGACATGCATACATGCATATAGAATTACATTATTGTAATTCATATATGACAATATATATTAAGAACAAAAAAAAAAACTTATGAAAAGGAGTAGCTAATGCAAATATTAAGCAGAGGAAATAAAATCATTTTGACATGATAATAACAATAAGGACAACCAAACTCAAAAACAAATGCAATCAAAACATTTGCTTGCATGATATCTCTTCAATAGGTGTAGTCTTTCACGAACATACCCTCCTTAGCCTCTTCAGACTCACCTTCTCCCGTGTATTTTCCAAGCTGAGCCAACGAATTGGCCTTCGCTCTACCCAATAGAGTGGTCTGTGCTGCGTTCACGTTCTCAGCTCTGCCTCCCCATGTTTTCAGACACGTGTTCTGCAGAGCACGCGCGTAGGAGAATGACACGTGCCATGGGTTTGGTGCCTGGTTCATCGCGTTCAGGTTCAACGTTGCCTCCAACTCAGACTGACCTCCGGACAAGAACTGCAAAAGAAACACAAACAACTTTACTTTCACCTCAAGCAACCAAGATCTTGGGTTCTCCTCATAAGTAAGAGAGGGATGGAGCTTGCCATGATTCCGGGGACTGCTGGAGGGATTCGGTTGCGGAGGAGCTTAAGAGTGTAGGAGGCAACTTGTTCAGGAGTAGCTCTGTCTTTAGACTCGGCTCCGGGAGTCACCATGCTCGGCTTCAGCAGGATACCTTTGTACAACGATGTTGATTTTTTTTGTTTTAGGACAACGTTTCAAATGCTATAAGATAAGCAGCTCCATATACTGAGCAAGTAACGAAAATACCTTCAAACATGACATTGTTCTGAGCAAGGTAATAAAAAACCTCAGCCCAAACCTTCTCTGCTACTTCATAAGTCCTGTCAATGTCGTGTTCTCCGTCCAACAATATCTCTGGCTCCACTATTGGAACCAATCCACTGTCCTGAAAAAACAAAAACACACAATTCCCGCGCGTCAAAATACTATCATTTTAAAAGAATCCGATTAATTTGGCCTGTTTCTTGAAGTTAAAAAGCAATGTGTGTTTTTACCTGTGAAATGGCAGCGTATCGAGCAAGGCCCCATGCAGCTTCTTTCACAGCGAGAGCAGACGGACCGTTGGGAATGCTCACGACAGTACGCCTAATCAAACCCATCAACACAAAAGTCATTAGAACATTTTGGTTAGGAACAGAGAGTACTACTCAAAATATACCATTTGGCGAAACGAGCACCCTGTTGGTAGTAAGCAGCGGTGCGAGAGGATAGACCATCAAGTCCTTGGCACCATGACTCATTGTTTGACCCAACAAGTGGCACCAAACCCTACTTCCATCAATACAAACTCGCTTAATTAGATTCATGCACCCCGTTTGGTATTGGCATATAAATAAGCATGCATTTTAATTAGTGATACCTTGTCGACTTTGATACCGGGGACGATGTTCTGCTCGACGAGTACGTCGACCATTTTCTTGCCTTCCGTGGTAGACTGATACAGAGTCTCCTCGAACAGGATTGCACCGGAGATGTACTGTCCGAGTCCTGGTGCAGAGACCAGCAATGTCCGGTATGCTTGACGGTTTGCCTCAGTGTTCTCTAGCCCTATCGAGTCCAAACGCTTCCCGCAAGTCGCATTCGACTCGTCCATCGCCAAGATTCCGCGTCCGGGAGACGCAATTGTTTTCTGCTCCCAACACCAGAAAAAAAAACATAATTATATCAAATTTTATTTTTGTTGTAATTCGAGTTATTTTATATACTTACTTTTATCTACGAACGTGAACTTTTTATATTAACAAACATGAACTAAAATCAAACCCAACTAATAAAAAACTGGCTCTGAAAAGAGAGAAAAGTTAAAGACTACAAATTTTAAAAAGAAAAGTGAAAACAGAACATAATTAATTTTGTTAAGACATTCCACTTCAAAAGAACAAAAGAACCTTTTATGTATCATGCAGATAAGACACGTGACAAAGAGAAGCGGAGATGTGTGGGGGAGTACTAACCGCTGTCTTAACAAGCTCATCGGCGTAGGAAGAAGCGGCACGGACGGTAAGGGAGGTGGCGCGGTTACGTAGGACGACGGCGGCGGAAGATGGCTGACGGAAGAGAACGTTTTGTCCTTTGTTGACCCACTCAGATTTGTCCAACACAGGAGATGGCTTGAGGAGTGAGGTTGATGCCATCTTTTGTTAAATGTTTATCTCTTTCTCTTCTCTCTGCCTTAAATTTGGTTTGTTTGAGAGTAAAGTGAGCTTATGATGACACACACCACCACCTTATCTCTCAGGAGGAGCAGCCTCACTCTCCTTCTTTTGGATTTTATATTTCTAATAAGATCAGTTGTTTGAGGTTCTCGAGATCTTGCCAATTACACTCCGTCACGTGGAACGTAATCTTGTATCGCTCATCACAATTCAAGAAAAATACCACATAAAATCCTGTTTTGCCCCTCGTTTACATGCTTGCTTCTTTATTTTGTTTGCTTATATACAGGACATAATCGAACAAGTACCCCCAAAAGGTAAAGATTCGTTCATGACATGATTTCTTATGAAAAGAGAATATCTTTTATGCTGTTAACTAGAACGTAACCAAAAAACTCTAAAATTAATATGTAGCTCGGTGTGGACCATAATATTATGTCATTAATATATGACTAACTTTTGTTTTCTTGAATTGTATGTTTGATGTTGTCATGGTGTTGAGCTCAAAGACAAACGCATTATATTCAGGTACAAATAGTGTCAACAGCTTTTATAGACTTACAAAAACGGTGCTCTGATAAGAAAAGAAAAATTCGTCAGGCTAGTATCATTTTAAATATTTTAGGGGCTGATGGTTTTTAACTTTTTATTCTCTAAAAATTGACCGTAAAGAGCCACATCATCTACTCGTCTTTTTAAATATTTGTTTTTTAAAACATATTGGTTCACTCTGTTAATTGTGATAGTGGTTCCTCAGACTTCCTCTATTTTGGAGATTGTAACTGATCAACTTATAGTATATAAAACATATATATTAAGTGTTTAATTGATGTAGTGTGCAATTTTTCTTATATGTTTTTAGAATCGATGATTAAAACTAATAACTTGTTAAATTTTGAAGCAAAATGAGGGAAATATCTCAAATTAATTTTGGATAACCAACACGAACAAAACATTAATTTAACTAAAATTAAGTATCATTTTATTAATGATGTCAAATAATTTCATCTTCTTTTTGACTAATATTAACTTGTATCATTTCTTTAAGTAATGTTGATGAAAACTAGAAAATATGTCAATTATATAACT
>CAJHQP010006564.1:0-37415 GCA_905132765.1 Moricandia arvensis | reverse complement strand
ACCATGATTGTTATTTTACAAACTTTTGTATATAATTATTTTTGTATATGTAAATATCTATACTATTAAAGCAGAATCCTTCATAGTATTTTGCCCTTGATTTTTTGAGTATTTACAATGGCATGCCATTGCCTTTTATTACTTTTAATTTATTTCTGCCAGAATATTTATGATGACCAATCAGAATCCAAGGTTTATTAACCAATCCGATTGTAACATTTATACCACAAAATCAATCGAAAAAGTAAACCTGTCTAAAAATGCTTTGAAACGACAGCTATACAAGAGCATTTTTAGGGTTTGAGATTGGTCAATGATTTTTTGAGTTTTTTTTTGTCACAAAATTTAGGGTCATTTCAAGGTTTTTTGGTTTATCGATTTGGTTATGGCTCCTTTGCGATTAGGTCGGATCAGGGAGGATCTCATCTAAATCGTGGACTAGAGAATATTACTGGAAAAAAGTCCGCAGATTTATTCATCAAACCTTTGCTGTTTTTGGTTGCGACTTGATTGGTTCCAAACAAATATTGGGAAATATTGGATTCGAACATGCCGGGATCAAAGGTATTTGGATATGGAAATTCAGGATATTAGGTTCTCACTTTTGGACCTTTGGTAAAGGTGGTGATACTTTTTGATGTATTTGTTGCTTTGGTTGATGTCGGGTGTAGGATTGTCAGAACCAATCGTGGAAATAATTTCAGTAGACAGTAATGAACGAATATCATCATTTTTGAAATTTTGGGTATGAGTATGATTTTATCAATTCTAGGGCAATGACTGTTGAGTTTAAATATGTGTGTAGACAGTACAAGGGTGTATTAAAGAGATGGTTTACATGAATGGATCTTTTCATTCATGTTCTCTCTCTCTTATCAATGATTTATTTCTTTATATATGAGAGAGCCATGATTTGTTTTCCTCTTCGCAGAGGTTTGTGTGTGCCTGATATATGTGCACTTTGGTTTCCTTTTATTGAGTTTATTTTCTCAAAAAACTACGCTGCTTTTTGATTGATCGGATATGATTGGATACTTGTCTTGGTAACGAGGTCTGATTACATTGGTGATGCTGGGAAAAGAAGAAATTGTGGTTTTCAGTTTCTAGAAACAAGGATTACAAGAAACCATAAGAGTGGGTCATGGATTTAGGTTACGGTTAAGGAAGGGGAGGTAAATATACATTGTTTATTGTAACATGTTGTTGAGGTTGTTCTCATACAACTGAGTTAAGCAAAAAGTGGTCCTTTAATGATTGAAAGTATAGGATAGCATCATGCATATTTACCCTTAAACAAGGGATATGTTGCAGAATGGATTACAAAAGACAAGAGGTCTAATCTCTCATTTGATTTCTGATATGTGTGTGTTTGTGTTGACTCATTCTAGAAAAGAAATGTTGAATAGGTTTATATACAGTATGAGAGACTGAAATGAAAAACAAGATTGATCTAAGTTTCTCGAATTTTGGGATTTTTTTTTGACAAAACATATTTGGTTGTTCATTAAAGTAAACAGAAATACTTGATTTGTTATATATATTTAAGTTTAAAATAATATTAAACCTAAGAGGAGAACTATATAATTTATTTCAAAAACTAATGTTAGGTCAATTAAAAAAATTAATACAGTAGAATTAAAACAATTTTTTTTTCAAAATTATATGAGGATAAATTTATAACTTTGTAAATTATATTCAACATCTAATTATGTTTTAGAAACATAACAATCAAAAACTATAACTATATTAGATAATCAAATACTAAAACACATACTTTTATAAGTAAAAAAGTATTTGTAACTTCAAAATAATATTTATAAAATAAATCCAGCGCTTTTATAACACGGGTCAAAATCTAGTCTTTCAATAAGGATCAAGAATATCTTAATATTTAATGTGAAGTATATTTATTTTATTTTAATTTATTAAAATAAATTATGTAAATTTATTTTGCTATATATATTAAAATTATAAAATTATAAAATTATAATTAAATTAAATTTTAATTATAGTCATTTAATCTACCATTTTGGTTGAAAAAATAAATATCAATAAGTCATTATATGTTATTATGCTTAACATTATTAGTGAATTATTAAATTACAATCAAATTTTCTATTTTTATTTTAATGAGTTTAATTATATATCCCATGCTTTTAAGATGTAATATATATAATCATGTATTAAATGATTACTTAAATATAATTTAGTGTTAAGAGTTTTAAATATTTATAATCAATCTGATTTTTTCATACATTGCTTAAATCTCACTCTTATTACTATTACGCTGTATTTCCTTTTAGTTTTCGAAGTTAGACTTTTGCTTACTTTTCCGTTTGGATAAGGTACTTCTGCATATTTGAAGAACTTAATTTAATCTCTTTGGAGGAAGGTTAATACATTGATTGGTCCAACCTTCTTGAATGACTTTTTAACTTCTAGATTTAACCTCCACATGTTGTCATATCTGAATAGTCTCTTCCTTGAAGATTTAAATGATCAGTGAGAATTAACAAAGGTCGATGATCTGGTCAAATCCAAGGTCAGAGTTGAACACATGATGAAAGATACATATCTAGCAATTTACAATTAGTTTTTTCCTTATCAATATGTGATGTAACCTGTGTTCGAAAATATGCTAGGCGTTAGTTGAGTGGTCGGTTAACGCCTAGTGAGGTAGTGAAAAATCGGGAGACTTATTGGAGAGTAATCAGATACTAGTTTTAATATTTTTATTATAAATATATAAATGAAATATGGATATAAACATTAAACACACATACATAAACATCACATGATATTGTGGCCCAGTGCGGCGATGTTGTTGACTCCAAATTGAGATCAATGGTTCGATTCCACAGTAGCTAGTTCTTGATGAGTTCTTAAGTTTGTTTCGAATCCCATCCTTAAAATGCAAGATGATAAAAGCTAAAAAGGGCTTTGACTACAATTATGCCCTAAAAGCGGACTGCAAACACCATTACCTTCTAGCACAGCCTCGTCGACATACACGAGGAAGCTGAGACGTCATTAGATTGGTCCCTTCTCGAGCGGAGACCTTAACAGAACAAAGACCCTAACACATACCATAGACAAATATGATACGAAACGGTAAAACATCAAAGGGGGAAAACAAGGGAAAGGAAGAGGAGAGCCTTCGGCGTCCGCGTAGCGCTCACGCGCGAGCACAAGAGCTGAGCAATAAAGGAAACGAGAGGTTTAGAGAGACAAGGACTAGAAGAGAAAAAAGAGGTTAGAGAGACAAGGGAATAGAAGAGAAAAAAAACAGTGTGTTTCAAAGCTAACTTGCATTGCGATTTGAGGTCTTTAAGATTGTGAGGATCTACTTTTTCAGTAGATCCCAAACACCGTATTAATGCTTAGTGTTTGAGACAGATTTGCTGAAGCATAGCAAACTTCATATTTATGCTTTATACTATCACATGTAGTACAAAATTTATGTTGCTCAAAGTAACGAAACTTCAATTGTATTGGTTCTACCCCTTTCACTATATCAATAGTCCTAGTAATAACATCAATCCACATCCTATTAGAGGATCCCTTAGGCTAGTGGTCCCACTATCAAGTGGTCTTACCAATAGTTTTTTTGATGCATTTTTAATTTTCTTCTTCTCTGAATATTTTTTATAGAAAAATAGTTTTCTGTATTCTTAACCACTCAAATTATTTTCCTTTTATGATTTTTTTCTTTATTTTCATGACCTGCTTTTTTACACTAAATTTTGATTTTAATCGAATAAAAATGAGTAAAAATTATGCTCATTTTATGTTCATGACCTGATTTTTCCTTTTATGTTTTATGACCTGATTTTTAGACTAAATTTTGATTCATATCGTGGCTTGTGTTCTACTATAAAAAAAATAATTTTTTATGTTACTACGCTAAGCCATATATATAAAAGCAAATATAAATATATATGATATTGGTATTGTTAACATGTTAACTTGTTTTATAACATGCTGCTTTTTTATTTAGATGTTAACTTTAAAATTAGTTCGTTAACTTTATATTTTAACCGTTAAATAATGCATTAGTTTGATAATTAATGTTGAATTATATAGTGTACTATTAAGTTATTGATTTTTAATGTGCTACAACCAAATATAACTCAATAATAAAATTAGTAACATGTAAAAAACTAGTATTTAGTGTTAACAATGTGTATCACAGCTACAAAACTTGTTAATAGCTAACACCACTATTAACGTCTTCAATATTTGTTAACAGCTAATATCTCTGTTAACTCCTCTAGTATATGTATATATTAACAGATAACACCTCTATTAACATCTATAATATTTGTTAACAACTAACACCTCTGATACATGTATTTGTTAACAAATAACACATTTACCAATATACATCTAATTCTCTTTACTAGTATACATTCAATTTTTTTTGTTGAAATCTTAGTAAAATTCATCAAAGTTTCTTGGATATTAGTAAAAAACATTGAAAACTAAGTTTTGAATCTGAGTTAAAAAAACTGATTGAAAAATGAAAGAGATAAAAAAACAATATTTTACTGAGATGAAAAAGAAAACAAGAAAATTTTAGCTACAGACCTACATACATATCACACTTCTACAAACCTAATACACTCTCTTTTATCTGTAATTTTTGTCGAAAACCAAAGGGCAATTTAGTCTACTTACTTCCTAAAATGTATAAGAGAAATCATTAATATTCACTCATAGATAATTAAATAATTTGAGTGCTTAAGTGTAATCAGCAAATTCACCCTTAAATTATTTTGGTTTGGTGAAGAAAAACAATGATATTTTAAATAACAAAATGGCTGACGAAAATCTGAAGCAGACAACAGATAAATGATCGGACGGCTGAGATCAATCCCCCATCGTCTTCTTCATTTCTTTGATCCCTTCCTCCTCCCTAAACCCTAAAAATCAAATGATTCTCTCTAAAACCCTAATCCGACGATCTCTCTCGAGCCTCGCTTCTCCTTCAGACTCCCTCCTCGTCCACAAAGCTTTAACCTTTCTGCGACGTCATCCTTACCAACTCCAAAACATCTCTGCAGACTTCACCCCAGAAGCAGCCTCTAGCCTCCTCCTCAAATCTCAGAACGACCAAGAACTGATCCTCAAGTTCCTAAACTGGGCGAACTCACATCACTTCTTCACCCTCCGTTGCAAATGCATCACTCTCCACATCCTCACCAAGTTCAAGCTCTACAAAACCGCACAAACCCTCGCGGAGGACGTCGCCGCCAAAACCCAAGACGCTTCTCTCGTCTTCGCTTCGCTACAAGAGACTTACGGTCCGTGCGATTCAACTTCCTCTGTTTTCGATTTGGTAGTGAAGTCTTACTCCCGTTTGAACCTGATCGATAAGGCTTTAAGTATCATTCATCTCGCTAAAGCTCATGGCTTTATGCCTGGAGTGTTGTCTTACAATGCTGTTTTGGATGCTACGATTAGAACTAGGAGAGACATTAGCTTTGCTGAGAATGTCTTCAAGGAGATGTTGGAAACACAGGTTTCTCCCAATGTCTTCACTTACAACATCTTGATTAGAGGGTTTTGCTCTGCTGGGAATCTAGACGCTGCTCTGCAGTTTTTTGATCGAATGGAGAAGAAGGGTTGTCTGCCTAATGTTGTTACTTTCAACACTTTGATAGATGGGTATTGTAAGCTGCGTAGGATTGATGATGGGTTTGAGCTTTTGAGAGGCAATGGCGTTGAAGGGTTTTGGAGCCTAATTTGATTTCTTACAATGTTGTTATTAACGGGTTGTGTAGAGAAGGAGGATGAAAGAGACGAGCTTGGTTCTCACGGAGATGAATAGGAGAGGATACTCTTTAGATGAAGTCACTTATAATACGCTAATCAAAGGGTATTGTTAAAGAAGGTAACTTTCACCAAGCTCTTGTGATGCACGCTGAGATGCTGAGACATGGGTTGTCTCCTAGTGTCATCACTTATACTTCGCTGATACATAGCATGTGTAAGGCCGGGAACATGAACCGTGCTGTCGAGTTTCTTGATCAGATGCGTATTAGAGGGCTTTGTCCTAATGAGCGTACTTACACGACGTTGGTTGATGGGTTTTCCCAAAAGGGGTATATGAATGAAGCTTATCGGGTCTTGAAAGAGATGGTTGATCACGGGTTTAGACCTTCCATTGTTACTTATAATGCTCTGATTAACGGACTTTGTGTTGCTGGGAAGATGGATGATGCGAGAGCAGTTCTGGATGATATGAAGGAGAAAGGTTTGACTCCTGATGTAGTGAGTTACAGCACTGTGTTATCCGGGTTTTGTAGGAGTTACGATATAGATGAAGCGGTGAGAGTGAAGAGGGAAATGGTTGAGAAAGGGATTCAACCTGATACAATCACTTACTCATCGCTAATCCAAGGGTTTTGTGAGCAGAGAAGGACAAAGGAAGCTTGTGATCTTTTCGATGAAATGCTGAGAGTTGGCCTTACACCTGATGAATTTACTTACACAGCCTTGATCAATGCTCATTGCGTGGAAGGCGGTCTGGAGAAAGCGTTGAACTTGCACAACGAAATGGTCGAGAAAGGCTTATTACCCGATGTTGTTACTTATAGTGTGCTTATTAACGGACTTAACAAGCAAGCTCGAACAAGAGAAGCTAAGAGACTCTTGCTCAAGCTGTTTTATGATGAATCAGTTCCTAGCGATGTCACGTATCAAACACTCATCGAGAACTGTGGTAACATCGAGTTCAAAAGCCTGGTGTCTCTCATCAAAGGATTCTGTATGAAAGGGATGATGAATGAAGCTGATAGAGTCTTCGGTTCCATGATTGAGAAAAATCATAAACCCGATGGAACAGCGTACAATGTTATGATCCATGGTCATTGCAGAGGTGGAGATGTATGGAAAGCATATAGTCTATACAAGGAGATGGTAAAATCCGGATTTCTTTTGCATACTGTGACAGTTATTGCTCTGGTTAAAGCGCTGCACAAGGAAGGTATGGTTGATGAATTGAGTAGTGTTATTGACAATGTATTAAGAAGCTGTGAGTTGAGTGAAGCAGAGCAGGCTAAAGTGCTTGTGGAGATCAATCATAGAGAAGGTAATATGGATGTGGTTCTTGATGTGCTTGCTGAAATGGCTAAAGATGGTTTTCTTCCCAACAGAAGAAGTCAATAGTGAGTTTTCTTTAGTCAAACTTTACCAAATTACTTTTACAAATCTTTTAAACTTTGCATCATCTTTTGACATAGAGGTAGATTTAATTACATGATTCGTGAGTAGATGAGGCAAACGACCTTTAAAGAATGTAAAGAAACTGATGCTCTCTTGATTTATTCAAGTGTAATAGATAATCTTCATGTCAAAATAATAAGGATGTGCACTCATAGTCGATAACATATACAAGATGAGTTTTACATACATCATTTTTACTGCCATTCCCACATCCTGATGGATCATAAACTTTTCCGAACAAGTTCCGGGTTCCACAAGGGGTAACAAATTGCTTCGGAAGAGTTGACGTTTTAGTCTTGTTTTTGGGGACGGCATCTTTGAGCACATACTAGTCTTGCAAAGCTATGAAAATCAAATATATGTTATATCTATACCTTTTTAAAAGAGACTGAGATAATGTTCGGTTCATTACCAGGCTGTGAGTCCCTTCCTGTTTATCTTTGTCTCTATATGGCTGTCTCCCCTCTCTTCAGTCTCATATTTCCATGTTGCTCTCTTGAACTATATTTGAGTTACTATCTGTATATGGAGTAGGGTCATTGTGGAGTCTTATACCCGAAAAATAAATGTAAATTAATAACATAGGTAGCCAAATCAATCAGATTCAGTCTTTTTTATATATATTAGAAATCGGAATGTTACAGCAGTATGGATTATGGATATCTTCATGTTAAAATAATAAGGATTTGCATTCATAGTCGATAACATGTGCAAGAGTAGCTTAACTAATTTAATGCTAGCAGTAGTAACATGATCATAAATCTTTCCAAACAAGCTCTGTTTACCACATGGAAGGTAACAAATTGTTTTAGGCGAGTTCAAGTTTTCTCTGAATAGTACCCAAGTTTCGTGTTCTTTTCGGGGATGCCTTCTTTAAGCACAGCATATTCTTCCAAGGCTATGAAAAATCAAAAGTACGTTATATATAGAAGTTTCTAAAGTTTATTAAAAATCAACAATTAAGAGACACTGAGAGAATGTTCAGTTGATTACCACATGGTGAGTCGCTTCCATACTTGTGTATATAGGGACGCCCTTCTTTGTCTCTATGTCGCTGTCCTCACTCTCTTCAGTCTCATAGTTGTCCATGTATCTATGTTCAACTATTTCTAATTTACTAGCTCTGTTATCCGTATATGGAGTAGGGTCATTGTGGAGTCTTATACCACATCCTACTAAACTGAACTTAGAGCAGTCATCAGTGAGATGAAACTGTATATCCACGTGATCGTAGTTTTGGACTGGATGAGGATAACCTTCATGGTATAAAGGGAAGAAACAGTCAAAAATAACCATATGACGCCCATCTGATATGTCCAAAAACTGCATGACTGATCTGTTGAATCAAAGTGGTTCTCCTCCTCCAGTCTACCTCAAAACGTACAGCTTACCCGGATAGTTATCAAGCAACTCTTTGGAGGCAGAGATTCTTCCAAAACAGCGCAAGCCCTAAACCTGAAAATTGGAGGAGAAGAGGAGGATTTCTGAATCTCAAGTATAGAGATGTTAGTCAGAGAGTTCCCAGTGGTTCGGTGAGTGAAATATGAAGGCACTTGTACACCTGGCAAAATTATGTACTTGATGATTGATTCTTGCTGAAGAAGAGCTTATTGACAAAACAGAGCTTGACTAGTGGGACACGATCATAACTGCTGCTAACTTCCCTCAATGCGCCAAACTCATCATCAATCTTGGTAAGACTTCTTGATTTCTAAACTTCAAAGGAAACGTTTTTCAGCTTCTTAGAGTTGGGCATAAATAGGTTTTCTAGCTTTGAGAATTTATCTACCCAACAAGGCACCTCTTCAATCCCTGTTCTGAAGTGGCCAATCACTGAGATGTTGGTTGATATATCAGGAAATTTCTTCAACCTAACCCAACCAGAAAGGTTGAGACGCCATAGAGACTTGAGGTTGATACCGAATGGAAGTCTCCAAATTCTTACAATAGGTGATCCTCAAATTGGTTAGATTGTGGAGAATCTGAAATGAGGAAGGAAGCTCCACCAAACTCGGGTTGTGCTAGAGATACAATCTCGTCAAAGAGGTTGAAAATAGATAGCCGTCAAAGGCTGAAAGCAACAATAAAAATAAGTTTTTTTTGCCAACAAGACACTAACTAAGAAAAAAGAATCGATTTGGATAACCAAACCGACTTTACTGTATTAACATGCCAGAAGGTACATCAAGATACTTTTTGTAGGAGATGAAGAGTGGCCAGTATGTTATTAAGTCGAGATATTGGGAAGCTAGGAATATCCTAAAGCGATTTCATGCCTTTGCTTGGAAAACTAATAATCTTTGCGATGTAATATTCATTGTCCGAGATGTAGGGAGCCTAATGAATATGTAACTCATGCTATTTTTGGATGTCCGCTAGATTTACAAGCATGGGCTTTATCTTATGCACCATCCAATATGGACATCTTCCCGAACTGGAGTGTCTATACCATTTTGGATTACCGCTTCTGAAAAAATAGTAATTAAGATCTGGAGCTTGATAGAGATCCTTAATTTGATATCTCTGAAAGACTAGGAATGACGAGTTATTAACATGAATTGAAAAGAACACATTAAAGCTGATTAGACATGCGGAAAGAGAATGTCAATCTAAGGTTTGCAGAAAATGCATCATCCAATATAAAGGTGAAACCACCAAATCTAAGTGTTTCAAAAGTCGTATGATTACAAAACATTTGTATGCTGGATGGTTCATGGATTTCATCAAACATAATATCGTGGATATGGAAAGACTTGTGGGCACAAAAAAAAAGATGAGTCTCATCCTTGCATTTAGAGCTAGAAGCACTTGGTTGGGCGATGGAAATGTTGAGTCAGTCTACTTGCCCGAAGTTTGGATCAGATGGCAAAGACTTGATCTCCATGATTGAGGAACCACATGCATGACCAGGTTTCTCAATAGAGCCGAAGGAGATAGAAGCCGCTACAAGAAAACGTGCCTGTAACTAAGAAGAATTACGAGAAAATATTTCTTCGTAATTGTATGAGTAGATAACAAGGACATAACGACGAAAAAGGCATTCGTTGTGAAGTCGTAGTAAAAGTATGAGGATTGTTTTGTCGTAAATGTCATGTAATTTTACTGGAAAAAGAAGGTTTGTTATAAAACCTTGTAAATTTTACAATTGTTTTACGACGAACTATATTACATTATTTTAACAACAAATTTATGAGTGTACCAATATTTCCGGTTGAAATGTGTTTTAAGTGTGTTTTAGGAAACAATTTTCGTTGCAAAGTAGTTGTAACAAAAATGTTAAACCATTGTACAGTGTTTCCTTGTAAATTATTTTTTAAATTTTCACCTATCAATTTTGAAATACCCGTATACGTATGGCCATACCTTCTTGAAAATGAAAACACAACAAAGAAAAACCCAAAACGTATAAAAGAATATGTGCGGTGACCAAAATGTTCACAAGATACATAGTTAGATGTATACAGACAAATTTTCTAAAGGGAGAGTGACATATGCATTTCTCAACGGATTAGAGACACTCATGTACCAGGCTGGTAGTACAGTGATACAGCCTTAGATGGCGTCTGCTCCTGGATCACTTGAAGTGGGATGGATGAGGGATGATCTGAGGCTACTAGCACTCTTGATAGATCAATGGTCTTGGCTTTGAAGCTACAGATGGCTCAAAGTTTCTTTGCTTCTCTTAGACGCAAGTTAACCTTGATATTTGTCTAAGATGCTCACATTGGAAACCTCTTTCCCGTAGTGATGCTCTCTGCTCATGTACTGAACAAAGGAAATAAGAACTCTTGAACGATTGTGGCTTAAAAGCTTTTTTTTTGGAAAGATGAAGTGTTCTGCCTTTAGCCTTCCTACGTTTCTTAAATAGAGAAAAATCCTAATCGATGAAATCTTTCAAGCTTATCCTAACTATCCTAATCCTAACTAGTTTTGGATTCATCCAAATCGAATCAACTAAATAAAATCCTAGAATCCTAGATTACATTGGTTTTGTTTTTTGATTACACGAGATCTTCTTCTGTGGATAAGAGAGTGATCCAATCTGCTGCCTTCCCTTCTAGATTCGTGTCTATCTCTTCCTTGGCTTGCACGAGCTGGATCATGGTCCTCAAAGCTTCTCTTTGGTCTTTAGACTTTGATCTGGTTGTTGGCCCAATGGAGAAGACTAATGGATCAGTTGTTGGGTCGATTGCTGGGTCATTAATCTCTATTTGGGCCGAATGTCCTTCCTCTCGTCCATCTTCTAATTGATTCCGGCCCACATTGCTTTTCAAGGGCCCAATTCCTTCCTTAGCCATACTTTGTCGATGGAAATGCTCCCATTTGTTCAGAATCTCCTCCAAGTCATCTTCTTTTGAGCTCAGCCTCTCCTTGGTCAGATCAGTAGCGCCTAACTCTCCATCGCCTAGCTCGTCCTCTGATGCTGGTGCATCGCTTTCCTCTTCTTCTGACTGATCAGGCATGTCCTTGGCTGCATCATTCCCTCCTCCTTTAGAAGGATTTGACCTCAAATCCGCATCATCTGAAACAAAAGGACTCAAGTCAGATACATTGAAAGTGGAACTGATGGAGTACTTACCTTGGAGGTCAATCTGGTAAGCATTGTTGTTAAGCCTCTTTATCACTTGGAATGGACCATCTTTCCTTGGCATCAACTTAGACTTCCTTTCAGCTGAAAACCTTTCCTTCCTCAGGTGAATCCAAACCAATTCTCCTGGTTCAAGGATCAGTTCTCGTCTACCTTTGTTGGCCCTAGTGGTGTACATCTCGATTCTCTGTTCTATGTTCTTTCTGACCTGCTCATGTAAAGATCTAACAAAAGTGGCTAAGGAACTTAGAATCCCTGTAAGATACTATTGTCCTAGGCATGCCATGCAACCAAACAAGTTCTCTAAAGAATAGATCATCTATCATTGATGCATCATCAGTTTTATGACATGGAATGAAATGCGCCATTTTGGAAAATCTGTCCACTACCACAAAGATGCTATCTCTACCTTTCCTAGTTCTAGGCAACCCTAAAACAAAGTCCATAGAGATGTCTATCCACGGTGCAAAGGGAATAGGAAGAGGAGTATACAAACCTGTAGGCTGGACAGTGGACTTAGCCTGTTTGCAAACTACACACCTAGAGCACATCTTCTCCTCATCCTTTTTCATGTTGGGCTAGTGAAAGTGCTCAGGGTCTTGGATATGCCAAAGTGCCCCATAAGACCCCCTCCGTGGGCTTCCCTAACATACATTTCTCTCAAAGAAGAACAAGGAACACACAAGCGGTTATCAAAGAATAGGAATCCCTTAATTTGATAGAACCTACCACTCGCATGCTTCTCAGTCTCTTTGTACTTCTCCTGGAAGTCAGGGTCAGTCTCATAACAAGTTTTCAAATGTTCAAACCCTAAGAGTTTAGTTTCCAGAGAAGATAACAGAGCATACCTTCTGGAGAGTGCATCAGCAACTACATTCTCCTTACCTTGTTTGTACTGGATGACATAAGGGAAGGTCTCAATGAATTCGACCCACCTCGCATGCCTTTTGTTCAGCTTCTGTTGGCCTTTCAAGTGCTTAAGAGATTGATGGTCCGTGTGGATCACAAACTCTTTGGGCCAAAGGTAGTGCTGCCAAGTTTGGAGTGCTCTCACAAAGGCATAGAATTCCTTGTCATACGTGGGGTAGTTCAAGGTGGCTCCTCCTAACTTTTCATTGAAATAGGCAATTGGCCTCTTATCTTGCATTATGACATCTCTTAGTCCCACTCCAGACGCATCACATTCTATCTCAAAAGTTATAAGAAAGTCAGGAAGCATCAACAATGGGGCGTTAGTCAGCTTACCTTTAAGCATTTGAAATGCTTTCTCTTGTTCAGGTCCCCAGGTGAACCCAACACTCTTTTTGATCACTTCAGTTAGAGGGGCAGCCATAGAGTTGAAGTCCCTAACAAAGCGTCGGTAGAACCCAACAAGCCCATGAAAGCTTCTCACTTCCCCAATGGTTTTAGGTGTTGGCCACTCTCGAATTGCCTTAACGTTCTCTTCATCCACTTGGACACCCTGTGCTGAAACTACAAAACCCAAAAAGACAAGGCTGTCTGTTCCAAAGGAACACTTTATATAGTTAGCAAACAAGGGTTCCTTCCTAAGCACTTCCAACACCCTTCTCAAGTGCTCTACATGTTCTGTCATGGTCCTACTATAGATTAATATGTCATCAAAGTACACAACAACAAGTCTTCCTATATAAGCTTTAAGAACATGATTCATTAGACTCATAAACGTACTAGGAGCATTGGTTAAGCCAAAAGGCATCACTAACAACTCTTATAACCCTAGTTTAGTTGTAAAGGTTGTCTTCCACTCATCTCCCTCTTTCATCCTAATATGATGGTATCCACTCTTCAAATCTATCTTAGAGAATACACATGATCCATGTTCATCTAACATATCATCTAGGTGTGGAATGGGATGTCTATACTTAACAGTAATGTTGTTGATTGCCCTACAATCTACACACATCATCCAACTACCATCTTTCTTAGGGACTAATAAGACAGGGACAACACAAGGACTCATACTCTCTCGAATATGTCCTTTCTCTAAGAGCTCAGCTTTGAAGTTCCTTGGTTTCCACAAGATTGATTTTGTAAGCTGGGCGATTAGGCAGTACGGCCCCTGGTACAAAGTCAATCTGGTGTTCAATCCCTCTGATAGGTGGTAAGCCTATGGGATTGTCATCAGGGAACACATCCTTGAACTTCTGAAAAAGCAACTCAATAAGCTCTCGGAATCACCAGACCAGGGTTAGCAGTAGAAGCCAATAGCTCCTTGTATATCACTAGGATCATAGCTTGTTGATCAAACATAGCTTTCTTAATATCACTGGATGTAGCCATAAGGACAAGAGAGTTGTTTACCTGCGTCGTGGCTTGATCTTCCTCTTTGCGCTTCTTAAGTTGTAGCTAATCTTGGTGCACCTCTTTTGGAGTTAATGGCACTAGAGTGATCTGCTTCTCCTTGTGGGCAAAGGTATGCCGGTTGGTGTAGCCATTGAGTATGGCCCTCTTATCAAATTGTCATGGTCGTCCCAATAGGATGTGGCCAGCATCCATTGGTAGAACATCACACACGACCTCGTCTTAGTACTTCCCAATGCTTAGGGGTACCTTTACTTGTTTGAGCACACGCAGATCACCATCCTCATTGAGCAATTAAAGCGTATATGGCTTGGGGTGATCTTGAACCGGAAGGTTCAGCTTTTTCACCAAGGTTTCACTCGCCACATTGGTACAACTGCCTCCATCAATGATGAGGCAGCACAGCTTGTTGTGAAGCAACGTGTATGGAACATGTTTTCTCTTTGCTCATGGTCGGTAACTCTAAGTTGAGCTTGCGTCTTGTTACCATGATTTCCTTTTGAGCTGGAGAGCACACTGGCTCTTCTTGTGGACTCGGAAATGACCTCCTAGTGATTAGGATGTCACCTCGGATTGGATACTCCACTGATTCCTCCTATGAATCACTTTGGGGTTGTTCATCTTCAGAGACAACTTCTCCATTCTCTAAGATGATCATGATCTTTTTGCTAGTACACTCGTTAGCATAATGCCCATAGCCTTGACATCTGAAGCATTTGACATTCCTAGACCGGGTAGGTGTTGCTGGTCCTTTGCCTTTGTCAAGTTAAGATGCTCCAGTTTGTTGAGGATTGTCCTTTGGCTTTATAAGGGGTCGATCATCCTTAGGAGGGACAGGTCAAGATGTCGTCCCATACGGATTTTTTGAGTAGTTCTTCCTCTTGTTTTGCTGTTCAATCAGTATGGCTTTGTGCAACAACTCTTCCATATCAGCATACTCTTGCATCTTTAGCCTATCCTGAATGTCTCTTCTTAGTCCTCCTTGAAAGCGTGCCATGGTGGCTTCCATGTCCTCGTTCACTTCTGCTTTCATCATGAGAGTCTCCATCTCCTGGAAATAGTCTTCTACATTCTTAGTTCCTTGTGTCAACCGCCTCAACTTTTGATGAAGGTCTCTCCCATAGTGGCTGGGGACGAACCTCTTCCCATTATTGTTTTCATATCAAACCAGGATGACACTTGTGGTTCCCCGTTATGCCTGCGGTTGGAAGCCAGCTGCTCCCACCAATTGATGGCGTACCCACAGAACTCAGTTGCTGCCAGTCGGACCTTCTTCTCCTCCGTGTGGTTCTGGCAGCTGAAGACTAGCTCAAGCTTCTTCTCCCATTCTAGGTAGGCGTCAGGATCATTCTTCCCATGGAAAGGGGGAATCCTGAGTTTAAGACCACCTAGATTGTCTTCCATTGGTTGCCTCCGGTTGTGGCGCCTATTGTGTTGGCTAGCTTGAGACCCATCATCACTCTCACCAGATGTGTCTCTTGGATTTTCATCAGCAGGGATCCGGACCCCCAGCTTAAACTCGTGGCCCTCTTCTAGGTCCAATGGGAACTCTGACCGGTCTAGCTACATCTCCTCTACCCTGACCTGCACGAACAACATCAGTTGAGCTCTATTAAAATTATCTTGAAATCTACGAGTGATCTCAGCCATCATGGCCTCAAACTGAAGTTGATTGAGGTTGATCTGCTGAACCAAAGGTTCCTCATCTTGGTTGTGATCGCTTCCAACCATTGGTTCCTGAAACACTTAAGCAAACGTTAGACAAGATAATCAATTAACTCTCTCTTCTCACTCAATTTGGTTGGTAATCAACAATCGTCCCTGATCTCCTTGCAAGTTCAGTTTAAAGCAGAGTTCAAATCACTTAAGATCTAGAAACCTAGCCCTAACGTGAAGCAGAAGATAGATAGACAGATGTAAGATTTTCTTTGCCAAACCGCATTAACCACCTAGCTGGATTTCTCCTCAGCTCAACTGGATTTCTCCTCAGTTGTGTTTTTTTTTTGATTTGGATCTTTTCGATCTCTTTTACTTTTCTTTACTTTTTGATTATGAGGTTGGCCAGGTTTGGCTTACACGAGATAGATAGAGAAGAAAGTGTTTGATAGATGAACAAGAAAGACAAACGATTTCCCAACCTTCAAGTGGCTCTAATACCACTTGCTACGGCCTTAGATGGCGTCTGCTCTTGGATCACTTGAAGTGGGATGAATGAGAAATGATCTGAGGCTACTAGCATTCTGGATAGATTGATGGTCTTGGCTTTGAAGCTACGGAAGGTTCAAAGTTGCTTTGCTTCTCTTAGACGCAAGTTAACCTTGCTGTTTGTCTAAGATGCTCACGTTGGAAATCTCTTTCCCTTAGTGATGCTCTCTGCTCAGGCACTGAACAAAGGAAATAAGAACTCTGGAATGATTGTGGCTTAAAAGCTTTTTATTGAGAAGATGAAGTGTTCTGCCTTTATCCTTCATATGTTTCTTAAATAGAGAAAACTCCTAATTGATGAAATCTTTCAAGCTTATCCTAACTATCCTAATCCTAACTAGTTTTGGTTTTATCCAAATTGAATCAATTAAATAAAATCCTAGATTCCTAGATTACATTGGTTTCGTTTTAGATCACAAGAGATCTTCTTCTGTGGATTTCAATCTGCTGCCTTCCCTTTTAGATTAGTGTCTATCTCTTCGTTGGCTTGCACGAGCTGGATCATGATCCTCAAAGCTTCTTTGGGCTTTAGACTTTGATCTGGTTGTTGGTCCAATGGAGAAGACTAATGGATCGGTTGCTGGGTCATTGATCTCTATTTGGGTCGAATGTCCTTCCTTTCATCCATCTTCTATTTGATTCCGGCCCACATTGCTTTTCAAGGGCCCAGTCCCTTCCTTAGCCATACTTTGTCGATAGAAATGCTCCCATCTGTTCAGATTCTCCTCCAAGTCATCTTCCTTTGAGCTCAGCCTCTTCTTTGTCAGATCAGTAGTGCCTAGCTCTCGATCGCCTAGCTCGTCCTCTGATGCTGGTGCATCGCTTTCCCCTTCTTCTAAGTGATCAGGCATGTCCTTGGCTGCATCATACACCAATCACGCAAAAAAAAGCGATAAGATGTTATCGGAAGTGCAAGAATACTAAATTTGCTTGTAGTGAAACTATATGGAAGCATATAGTAAATAAAGGTTTTATACCACACTTCTATATTCGGTTTCAACATGGAGAGGGTTATGGTGGGAATGAAACTAGTAGTAGTAATAGTAATTTTCAAGATGCTGGTAATACTAAAGAACCGATTCATTTGCATAATGAAATTAGCTACCACTAGGAGCATATGGTAGATGATCACTATAGGGTTCATGACATTGTTACATATGCATTTTTAGAAACTGGTGAAACATTAGATGATGAATTTGAAAATGTTGATGAAGAACCTAATTTGGATGCAAAAAGATTTTATGAAATGTTAGCTGCTACGAACCAGCTAATCTACACTGGTTGTAGAGAAGGTCTCTCTAAATTGTTTCTAGCAGCTAGGATGAGGACCATAAAGACTGATTATAATTTACCTGAGAATTGCATGGATGCATGTGCAAAGTTGTTTAAAGAGTATTTGCCAGAAGATAATTTGTCAGCTGATTTTTATTATGAGATTTAGAAATTAGTTTTTAGTCTTGGATTGCCTTTGGAGATGATAACTGTTTGCATCGACAAGTGCATGATATACTGGAGAGAAGATGAGAAGTTACTAGAGTACGCTTCTGCAAAAAGCCACGGTTCAAACCACAAGGACGTGGGCAGAATAGGGTACGGTACTAAAGGATGTAGTACCTGCCAATTTCAGACATGTTGAAAAGCTTATATCAATTTGAGAGGACTACTCAAACGATTAAATGGCATGCTGAATATGTTCAAACAGAAGGAGAGGTCACCCACCCATCAGATGCTAGAGTATTTCAATACGGTACACCCTAGGTTTATAGAAATATTCGAAATGTTTATTTTGGGTTATGAACAAATGGATTTACTCCATTTGGAATGTCTGTGAGACAATATTCATTGTGGCCAGACATCCTTACGCCGTATAACCTGCCACCAGAGATATACATGCAAATGGAATTTCTATTCATGAGCATATTAGTTCATGGTCCCAAGAATCCAAAATGGTCGCTGGATGTTTTTCTTCAACCATTGATACAAGATTTGAAGAAATTGTGGTAAGTAGGGTTGAACACGTATGATTTTCAACAAAAATATATTTCACAATGCGAGAAATGGTTCTATGGACCATAAGTGACTTTCCTTCTTAGGGGATGCTATCGAGTGGACTACACATGAGAGGTTCTATTAACCATATTGTCTTGTAATGACAAATACGTTTCAACTGAATAATGGTACGAAGACATATTGGTTTGATTTTCAGCTTTTATATCTTTCCCTTAGTCATCCATACCGAGGAAACAAAATAGTTTTTAATTACAAAAGAGTTGTCCAAGACACTCCCTCCATATTTAAGCAAAGAACAAATCGAAGAGCAAATTGATTACTATAAAGCTGAGAAAACCAATCGTCGTGGGGGTAATTGGCTTGTTCCTGGAAATATGCCTGTTTATTATGTGGTTCAACACAATTGACACAAGAAGAGTATATTTTGGAAGTTTCCATACTGGAATGATTTTCTTTTCGCCACAACCTCGATGTAATGCATATAAATAACTTTCGATAATGTTATAACTACAAATATTGAACGTTCAAGGAAAGACAAAAGACAACAATAAATCAAGTTTGGACTTACCAAATATTTGCTCAAGAAGTGAGTTACATATCAAGAGCAATAAAATGGTTCTAGTTTCCATATTCATATTGTCAACAGAACCAAAGTCAGTGTTGTTTCAACTGGGTGACATCGGAAGTGAAGTTTGGACTTACCAAATATTTGCTCAAGAAGTGAGTTACATATCAAGAGAAATAAAATGGTACTAGTTTCCATATTCATATTGTCAACAGAAGCAAAGTCAGTGTTGTTTCAACTGGGTGGCTTCAGAAGTGAAGTTTCCTGATAGTTACGTTTCAAATATCTCTAGATGTCTTGAACAAGATAAAAGTTCCCAGGGATGAATAATCATTTAATGTCATGTGTATATGCAACAATTACTTCCATTTGCATTAGCTGAGCTTCTTACAGCAAATGTACATGGAGCACTTTCATGTAACATTTGTTAAGTTGAATAATTACTTTTGTTATTTACTTTTATAATTAATTAATAATTTACAACTACTAATTACTTTTTTTTTTCAAATATACAAGCGTTTGAGAAATTTACGAGATCTGAGCACACATACAGTTAATAAAGATCTCATCCAACAACATCATGAGAATAGTGTGATCTTATTGTGTAACTTGGAGAAGATATTTCTCTAGTCTTTTTGATGTCATGGCACGTTGGTGGACTTGTTCATTTTCAGTGGATGTATCTGATATACTTTGTTTTTACCAGCTTTAGACTATCATTTGGACCATATTTGGAGTCTAATATGTATGTCTAAACTGTATTTTAGAGTCTTTTCAGGTCAATATATGGTTTGGAGCATTATGGATATAATGAAGCTAGTTAAAGCATTTAGAGAAGATATCTAGTAGTTATTCACGATCAGCTGAGTCCAAGTCGAAGTCAACATGACCATCGATCGACGGAGAATCCTTGTTGTAGATCGACGGTCTACTCGCAAAAGTATTGGGCGACTTCAAACCCAAGTCAAGATAAATTACGAGAATGCCCATGAACGAGTTTTGACCTAATTTATAAAGGTTATGTCATTGTTTAGGTAGAGAGACACATATTTCATATTACACAAAGTATTATTAACATCTTTTGAGTTTTATTAGTAGTTTAAGGGGAGAAGATCTGAACTCCTTAAGAGATTTGCATTGGAACCCCATTATTTATTCTATGCATCATATTATTCAGTTATCATGCTTTATATGATTAAGTCTGAGTAATTCATTTTTTAGATTTATGGTCTATAATAGTATTGATGAATTAGCCCCAAATGAGGATTTCAAGGATGATGAGATATCAATCTTTGGAATTTTGTTTAATGCTTGCGTTCTAGAGTAGCTAGCTAGAAACCTGAACTTAGGACATGAACAACTACGAGAGTAGGTTTTGTGCCATAATTAATTCCATTGAGCTAGGTTGTTAGATACATGCGAGAGTTGGTTTAATTAACCTAGCAGACGAACTTCATGTCTGATAACCGTCGATCAACTCTCGGCCTTAGCCGTGGATCGGCGGTTAACTCCTCTATTCGCATACGAGAGTTGGAACGAGAGGGGGTCAGATTTTTGGATTAAGGTCCTTGCATATTAATAATTCCCTGCATCCTATCCACTATAATCCACTTGCCTGAAACCCTAGATCTATCTTTTCCATATTTGAATCAACTTAACTTATTTAGACAATTTCCTTTTCGGAATAAAACCTACAATAAACCTCCTATTATAGATTGCCTAGCTTAACCATTAGAATACATAAATCTATTGTGTGCCCTCGCTCTCTGTGGATTTGATCCCTAAGTACTACAATTAGACCTCTCCTGGCGAGACTAGTTTGTAAGGTTAACTTGATAGATTGCCTGCTTTAAAATAAACCTTAACCCACATGCTGTCAAATTTGGCGTCATTGCCGGGGAGCGAGTATCACCATTAGATTTGTTTTCTAGGGTTTAGTCTAGGCTTTTTCTTTACTGCAAGTTATTGAAAATCTCCTTTTCTTGTTTTTAGGTGCATGCCCAACAGTACCAGAAGCAAAAAGAACAAGGAATGACTCTTCTCAGACCCATTGCAATTGAATGTTCCATCCGCAAATAGATACGACAAGCATCGATTGACAGTAGCACTCAACCACCGATCGATGCTCATTCACGACCAACATCAATCGACAGTACCCACGCGGCATCGATTGACAGTAGCTCGTGAGTTCAGATGGTTGTGACTTTAGTTGTGGTTCGAGATGAGAGAGGAGACTTGTATGACCTTGAAGGTCATATGCATAATGCAACAGATCAGTGAATTGATGATCAGGGGGCTGTAATTCTTGAACTAGAAGCAGACGCTGCAGTAGCTCAACCTGAAGCTGTAGCCCAAGCTGCTCAACGGACACTGGCAGACTTAATCGTCCAAACCAGTTATATGCTAACAGATCCGCTATTCTTACTCCAGATTCCAGAGGAATGATTTTGAGATCAAACCATCATTCTTCGCACTTGTTGCACAAACACCCTACCATGGATTGCGACATGAGCACCCGATGGATCATCTGGAGCGGCTTGAGGATATAGTATCTGCTATTAAAGTCAACGGAGTACCTGAGGACAATCTATACTGTAAGCTCTTCAAGTACTCACTTGCTGGAGATGCTTCGCATTGGCTTAAGAAATTACCACCAGGATCTTTGATATTCTGGACAGACATAAAGAATGCATTCCTTCGCAATTTCTTTGATGATGCACGAGAAGAAGACTTGAGAAGCAGAATCGCTACATTCACACATGAACCTGGAGAATCATTCAAAAGCTCTTGGTTCAGATTCAAGTCCTAACGGAGAAACTGTCCACACCACGGTTTCAACGAAGTGCAGCTGCTTAGCACCTTCTTCAGAGGTATTGATATGCAGTACCAGATGGCTTTAGACACAACTAGTGAAGGGAATTTCTGCACTAGGAGTCCAGAAAAAGGAACAAAGCTTATTGAGAACCTGGCGTCTAGCAATAGCACCAAGAACACTGATTATGAGAGGAAGAAATCAACTCCACATTTGAGTAAGGAGCAGATAGACGAAGTCAAAACAAAACTAAACAATGTTCAGAAGTTTCTCAGGAAGCAAGAAGTGAAAGCCATGGAAGAATAAGAAGAAGAAGAAGAAGAAGATGATGTGAATTTTGTTGGTGGAAACGGTTTCCAGAGACAGGGAAATCAAGACTACAACAAAAAACTCCTATGGTGCAACATGAGTAACTAAAATCAGAATTTACAGTAGCAAAAACCTCATGAGAGCAAGTTAGACGCTATGGTTGATAGAATACTGGACAAACAAATGACTATGAACTTCAATGGACATATATGCCTTGTATATCAACCTCAACACATAGTTTGAGACTCTCAACACTCATGTCAAGAAGTTGGAGAACCAAGTGGTCTAAACAAGTGAGGCCATTCAGAGACATGAGAGACTGATTAAGGAGAAAGGGGAAGCTAGTTAGAAGAACCATGTCAGTGCATTGATAGGTGATGATTTTTGGCAAGAAGTGAAGAGAAAACAACTCCAGAAAGGAGATTTCCGTGTAGAAACTGCTATGTCCTTTGGCAGCTCGCATTGGTGTCTTTCGTCACCCGAACCGGAACATCGATCGACGGAACCTTCAGAATCTGTTGCTTCTTGTGAATCTTCTAACGTCGAACGACGTCGATAATCCAGCTTCTATTGACAGTCTCCAACAGCAGACCCATTCATTTACCAAGTCTGAGTGCTGGCCTATTTCTCAGACTTTCGAGGATGGAGACTCAAGAATAGAACACCGATACCCCTGACCCTATGACAACAGAAAGACAACCCAAAAGGAAGCAGATGATTCCCAAACATCTTCGTAGAGAAGAAACTGACAAAGAGATGGATGACTTTGCCAAATGAGTTCTTAAAATTCCTTTATATACTCAATTTGATGAAACATATTATACTTATAGATTGTGGATATTTTACAGGGAATCCAAGGAAACAGAACATGACATAGAGCGCATGTTCAATAAACTCAGAGAGAAGCTAAAGTAGAGGACAACTCTCAAGAAGAAAAGACCCTGAGAAATTTGTGATTACATGTTTTGTCAAAGGTTACGAGTATCCTAACGCCCTCTGCGATAGTGAATCAATAGTTAACATCATGCCTAGAGTTATGGCAGAGAAGCTAAGCCTGAAAGTGGAGCCTTCTAGTGATTCGTTTACCTTTGTGGATTGCTCCAAAGTGAATTCAAGAGGGATAGCCAGAGACGTTCCAGTGTAGATTTGCAACGCCTTAGTTCCAGAGACTTCCGTGTGATGGATATAAAGATTGACTGGAACTCTTCCTTACTTCTTGGAAGAGCATTCATGGCAACAATGGGAGCTATCTGCGACATGAAGACAAACAAGTTGTATCTTTCCTTGGTTGATCCATACAAATTTTATGACCCTGTTAAAGTCAAGAACAAGGTTACTCAAATGAAATGGTAATGATCCAGGTTTGATTGCTACATGCTTCTGCAAACACGATAGAGACGACAAGTCTGCAGACACATCATCGATCGACACCCAACACTTGGATCGACGGTCGTTACAACCCGAACATGCACGAAACCCACCTTTCAGCATCGATCGATACTCAACATCTAACATCGGTCGACGGTTATGCCACAGACCAGAACGACATAGACAGTCAAGAAGACATAGTATACATTGGGCATCAATACCGTGAGATGATGCCAAAAACCAATAACCCAGAATATGATGGTTCTAACTTTGTAGAAGAAGCAGTTGAGTACCATGATTTTGCACTAGAAGAGGCTGGAAATTTTAGAGGATCCTATGGAACCATGTTGATAACATCTGAAATAAATTAGTCATTAAACAAACAACAAGTTATAACTTTTAGAATAAGGAAACATATTATTACTTACCAACAAAAGTTTTGAAGTCAAGCTTCCTATGGATAATATCAGAAAATTTTGAAGGATTGAAATACAACGATATTGATACAAGAGGAATGTTCTTAACGATGGTTGATATAGTGAATTTGAGCTTAAAGATGTTATCGGTTGTCCTGGTTCTACCAACGTTTGTTTTTATCTTGAAATCCTTGATAGAATACCACATGTTTTCCCGAAAATCATCAACAAAGTATATCACATATTCATGAGGAATTGTTGCTTGGATGTTTTACCCTGAAATAGACATAGTACAACTATAAAAAGAACATATATTTGTACATGCTACCATATCCCATTGAATACACATAACTATAAATGACATTCATTTGTACATGAAATCAAATTGTTATAAATCAATAATGATGTATAGCAGAAAAATAAAAATTAATTTAAACAACTAACCTCAAAATCAACCAAAATCAATTTCAAGTTTTACAATCCAGGAGATGGTAATTTGATTTTCCATCATTGTAAAAGCTTAACTTGAATACTTTATTTATTTTCTGGATTTGGGTTTAGCGTGGACAAAGATATATAAGTTATCATGTTCATTAAGAGAAGAGAACAATACTCACAAGTAGAAGACAACTCAAAATATATCTAATTCTAATTGAGAATAACTTCCCCTCGGTTTAACATGTTTTTATATTTAAAAAAAAAATATATCTGCAAAAATAGTTAATATTTTAATAATACAAAGTCTATACTTTAATTATTAGAAATAAAGAATGTCATAATATGTTGGGAAATAATATTATCAAGTTATATCAATAACATCATATAAAGTTTTTACGCAAAAGTTGTGTAGCTTTTCAGAAGGTAGATATAATTGACAAATCGTTTTTGATGTTTTATATTAAAACTAGATTGATAAATAACACAATAGAACTCTTAGTAATGACGAAAAGGTGTCACCTAGCTGTTTTATTTTTATTAATTATTATACATTTAAATTAAAATAGGAAAATCATTAAAAAGTAGAAAAAGAAAATATGCGATTAATGCTTATTATCAAATTTGAATGCCATGTGAGCATCTTTAAAGGTATGATAAACAAAACCATTAACAGTTTTAAGATCATCATAGAAGCATGTAACATCTCACGTAAGTAGTAAATTTCACTAATACCTTCATGAGATTTAGCAGTGATAGATCCATGTGTATAAGTCATACGTCGAGGTCTCCAATATGTATTTATCCCAAACAAAAGCAGTAGGAAATTCCGAATAAAGATAACGTTGAGCATCTGGATAAGTAGCATTACACTTCCTCCGTGACATGAATTTGAGCTTGGAAAGAGTCAAGGTTTGTGCGTTAGAGCTACCAAACTCGATTGATGTATCAGAAAGATTAAATGGCAACACCATCTTCTTGGTATTATCTGACCTATAATTAAATGTATAATAATCGTAAAATATAAAGAATATGTACTCAAGGTAAACATAATACGTACTATCGAAAAACCCAATTAGTAATAGAAATTTAAACAGATTTGTTAAGAGAAAACTCCTAGAACTTGAAGATCCTTCATCTTTCATGTTTTCCAAGAGACGACCTATAGCTATTGGAACATATGAATGTTTATATTATATATATAGAGCAGGCAAACTGAATGTATTAGGGTATCCAGTTTATAGGTTAATGGTCGTTTGTCGATATGTGTGATTAGGTAACAAAACCAAAACTAAAATATTGTATATATATCATTAAACCCTTAAATGTTTTTTTTTTAAGATATCGATTCTGTGTGTAACACCCGTCTACTTCTCTCTTGAGAAATGTGTGCTACTACCGGTAAAAAATTGAATTAAACTGATTTATAAAAACTGAGTAAAATATTAAAACATTTAATAATATAAAAGTGGATGAATCATTTTCAAATTTTAAAACCAAAATAATACAAATCAAATGTCGAATATAACTGAAGTAAAATACGAAGATCCCAAGACACCAAACCGTCCAGATATCTGACTACACATCATGCTCACCTGTAAGGGGGAAGAAAGAGGGATGAGCAACATGGGAGTCACTCAGTGAGGTATGAGATGCTAGTCCCGCAAACCACAAACTTGAGTAAATAGAACTTCCACTATGGAAGTTTAGCTTTAACATGAACAAACACGACGCCTATAGCATCACACAAAACAAACAATGCGATGATAGCACATAGCTAGGCCACGCACCCCGCATTATCCCTATACGGGTATATATATACGAAGCATCTCTAGTACAGTCTATCTCAGTACCCCCACCTATCGTAGCATCGAATGCAAACGTCTTTGCACCACGCCCCACACAGTAGCGTCGAAGCTCAAACATATCTGAACTCACGCCCTCCATCGTAGCGTCGAAGCTTAGACATCTTTGAACTCACGCCCAATGCATTGTCCCTACTCGTAACTATGTATACGTACATATATAGCATCACTTAGCATCATACAATCCAATTAACAGTTGAATCCTCTAGAACCCTAGTTCCGGTTTACAATGAATGAAATAACTAGCAAACATGACTGAAACAGACTCAATTCAGACAGACAAATCATGTTTCGAACCTAGACTATGATAGAAAGAATTGTACACTGGTACACCGAATAGACCCTCACGTTAGCCATATCGAAAAACCAGGAACAGATCCATAAATAAAGTATATGACTTAATCAGCAAGAAAGCTAGGGTTTTGCCATGGATCTCGATCTCGCCATGACACACCAGACCGGAAAGGAATAGAGACATAACAATGAGAAATTATTAAATTATAACTAATCTAGGACTTGATTAAAAAAATTGCAACACAAGAAACTAATAATAACACTAAATCTTCTCGTATTTTGATCACGTTCTCTACACAACTGATACGTAACGTCATTAGACAATGGATCCCAAATAAAAGCTCAACTCCCATGACCAAGAGTTTGTGTCAGTGCCTTCTATTGGATCTAAAAGCTCATGGCTTTTTAAATGAATGTGAAAAAGAAATGAATTGGCTCAGATGTGAAAAGCCCAAAATAATAGAACACAAAATTGTGTTTCTCCCACATCGGAGAGAATAGGAGAAAGTAAGGTGTTTATATATGGCATCTCACAACCATGTTTCAAACGGCTGGGAGAGAGAGAGGAGGGCCCCCCACGCGCACCGCCAACCGCCGTCTGTCCGGCTCGGCTCGGCGTGGGCTTGGGCTTGGTCCTAGTCTTGGTGGAGGACCTCCGGCCCAGTATGATTTTTTTTGGACCAAGTTAAGCTTAACATTTTTGCCATTTTAATTCCAAAAAACAGCATGACGTTTGTGTTTAAACGACGCATAGTTCGTCTAAAAATGACACGAAGTTTATCTTTTTGAAATGGATCAGAACGAGTCAACAAAAGAGATCTTGCGGAGAAAGTTTCTCAACACACCACTCCCGAGATTTCTGAGAGATTTTTGCTACCGTTTCGAAAAACCGCTCCACTACTCTTCTTTTTAAACTCGTCTCCTCCTTCCTCATTTCTTAACGTTTTTGTCAATGAAAACCAGCAATCAAAATCCCTAAGCGTAAGTCTATTAGGTAGAGAGTGTTTTGTAGATTATTAGTTCATAGGAACGTTCACGGGTGAAGCGTGAATCGTCTATCATGGTTGTATCCTGGGACTCTATTTCGTACATGTCCGTCTCACTACAGAGAAAAATATTAAGAGTTAAGGAACGAGATTCGTCTCGACTCCATGGTTTGTTTTCGATAACGTTTTTTGTTTCGGTTTTTCATTTCGTCTTTTGAATCGTATATTTCCTTAACATCACTTTATTTATACGGTTTATGTCAATTTTTTTTCCGGCTTCTACAGTCTTAACTCTGAATTGCTTCTATTACATATAAGCTTTAATCGGATTGATCTTAGTACGTTTTATAAAAGATTTCAAGGATTTATAAAACGTTGATCTTTTATGTTGAAACGGTGTTTGCGATTTGCTTTACGCACTTCCGCGAAACATTTCTTGCTTATCTAAAAACGATTAGCGTTTTTCTCTTTAGCTCTATCGCGAATCGTTTTTTGTTACATGAATCATTAAAATGTTATAAAAATGATTCGTTTACACAAACGATTTCTAAAGCGAGTTTGTGAAACAATCTACAAGTTTACACAAATGGTTTCTGCGAACGATTTTAAGCAAGTTTGCAAAACGTTTTCAGACTTATATCGATAAGATTTGGTGGTTTATAACGCTTTAGCGATCTACGAAGAACACCAAAAATGACAATCGGTTTTAAACTATTATTTATTTAAAATAATATGTTATTTGTTGATTGGAGTCCAATCCGCTTTCATGTTTTCTCGACTGAAAAAATGACGGATCTTAACAACACGCCCATTGACAGCACCATTGATACGCAAACTCCACTTAATGTTGCTCAAAATGATGCAGACGTGACAACCGCTGCAACAATGACACCTACCCTTCCAGTGGGTAATGTTTCTGATGAAACCACGCGCCGTAGCCTGTTCGGTGTTGGTCTTTATCAAACGGTCCAGTTGAAGGAACCACAAGTGCTCTTGCTGCAGTTCCAACTCTTCCGTCTGTTTCTTGGTGTCATCTATTAAGGATTGATGCCAGACAAATTTGATGGCAAAGGTTTCAAAATGTGGCAGAAGAGGATAAGCCATTATCCCTCACGGGGATTGAAGATGTGGACACTCTTGCAAGTGTTGATAACTGGGTACATTCCGACTTCATATGCAAAGGTTACATTTTGGGTTGCCTCATTTACCCATTGTACTGAGTCTACTGTGAGATCCATACGGCAAAAGAGCTCTGGAGATCACTCGATAATAAGTACAGAGGTGAGGACGCTGGCTGCCAGAAGTTTGTGGTTGCGAAATTCCATGACTTCAAAATGGTGAATTCAAAACCCTCATGGATCAAGTGGAAGCGTTTCAGCTCAATTTTTCATGAAATCGCTGCTGAAGGAATGTCCATCTATGAGACATTCACAACTCTCAGCTTCATTCAAAAGCTCCCTCCTAGCTATGCGGATTTCAAGAAACTATATGAAGCACAAGAAGAAGAAGATGGGTCTCGAGGAGCTCATCATGAGGCTTCAGATGGAGTCCAGGAACCGAAATGATGAAAAGTTGCTCCAAGCTAAGAGCGCATGTCAACATGGCCAAGCACAAAGGCAAAGGAAAGGCACAAGCCTACTCTCCTGCCAAGCCTCCCAAAAAGCTGCAATCCTAAAGGCTTATGGACCAAACTTCAAGAACAAAGACATTGAAATCAATGCGAATGTGGAGAAATTCAAGGGAAAATGTCACTACTGCCACAAAGTTGGTCATAGGACTGCTGAGTGTCGCAGCAAGATCAGAGATGAGAAGGCTCAAGCGCATCTCACTGAGGAGGATCTCGTTGCAGTGGTGACTGAGGTTAACATTGTTGAGAGGAACAACCCAAAGGAATGGTGGTATGATACATGTGCCACCACCCACATTTGCACTGATAGGGCGATGTTCAACACCTATCAGAAAAGCAAGACTCAAGAGAAGTTGTTCATGGGGAACACTGCAGTCTCCAAGATTGAAGGCCGCGGCAAGGGTGTTCGGAAGATGACATATGGACATGAAGTCACTCTGCAGAATGTGAAGCATGTGCTCGACATGAGGAAGAACCTGGTCTCGTGAACCTTTCTCAGCAAGAATGGATTTGCCACATCTCTTGAGGCAGACACACTAGTGATTAGGAAGAATGAGATGTATTTGGGAAAGGGGTATGTTAAGGATGGACTGGTCAAAATGAATGTAATGACAGTCACTCCGAAAGTTGTAGCTTCAAAAGTTTCAATGAATAAGAAAGAGTCAGTTGCTTATTTGGTTGAGTCTTTTAATATATGGCAGGCAAGATTAGGTCATGTAAACGAAAAATCTATACAAAGATTAACGAATCTAAATCTAATCCCAAAATGCAAAACAAGTAAACAAAAATGTGAAGTATGCACATAGGCTAAGCTCACAAAAACGTCCTCACCTTGTGTTGAAAGAACTAACAAACCTTTAGATTTAATTCACATCGATTTATGTTATTTAAAATACATACAAACTAGAGGTGAGAAAAAGTACTTTGTGACCTCACAGATAACTGCACAAAATATTGTTATGTATATCTATTACGTAGCAAAGATGAAATTAAACTCGAGGTAGAAAACCAACTTAAAACAACTATTAAGATAGTTAGAAACGATAGAGGAGGCGAGTATGATGGTCCATTCAATGAATTCTGTAAAGAACATGGAATAATCCATCAAACTACAACTCCTTACTCACCAAAATCTAATGGAGTTGCTGAACGCAGAAATCGAACTCTAAAAAAGATGATGTATGCAATGTTACAGGAATCTGAGTTACCCCAAAACGTGGGGGGGGGTAGCGTTGCTTACAACTAAATATATCTTCAACGAAATTCCACACAAAGTAACTGACAAAACTGTATATGAAGTATGGAAATGTAATTTACCTTGGTATAAATACCTCAAAGTGTGGGGGGTGCTTGCCAAACGTTTCAGTACCGCCACAAAAGAAGGTCACTATTGGACCTAAAACAGTGGATTGCATCTTCATCAGATATGCGCATAATAGTAGTGCCTACCGTTTCTGGTACATAAATCTGAAATATCAGATATTCATGAAAATATAGTAATGAAATCAAGAAATGCATCTTTCTTCGAAGACATTTTTCCATGCAAAGAAAAACAAGGTTCAAAACGAACTCGAGAAGAAATAGACGACGACCATGTTTCAGAAACTGAGACAAATGTCGAAATTTCAATAAATGACGTTTCAAAAAATGAAAAAGATGAACCTAAAAAGAGCAAAAGAGCTCGAAAGGAAAAATATTTTGGTGATTTTTTTTTAATTGGCATTTTTTAGTTGAAAATGATCCAAAAACTTTGGCAGAAGCCATGGTTTCACTATACACCCATTTTGGAAAAAAGCTGCCAGAAGTGAATTCGACTATATCATGCAAAATTATACATGATATATAACAAATTTACCACCTTGCTGCAAAACATTAGGGAATAAAATGGATAATGAAACGAAAACTAAACCCTGATGGAACACCTGGTTTACACAAAGCTAGGCTTGTAGTTCAAGGATTCTAACAAAAAGAAGGCCTTGACTATTTTGACACATATTCTCCAGTAATGAGAATAACATCAATAAGGCTGATGATAGCAATCACAGCTTTAAGAGACCTAGAAATCCATCAAATGGATGTAAAACCACCTTTCTAAATGGACTTAGAAGAGAAAATTTACATGAAACAATATGAGAGTTTGTCATTCCTGGACAAGAAGACAAAGTATGCCGACATGTGAAGTCACTTTATGGGTTTAAACAAGCTCCTAAGCAAAGACATGAAAAATTTGACAATGTAATGATGTCAAATGGGTTCAAAATTAACAAATGTGATAAATGCATATACTACAAAACTACTAGAAATCCGTATGTTTTGCTATGTCTATATGTAGATGATATGCTCATTATTGGAAGCAATAAAGATATCATCAATTACACAAAGAACATGCTCAAAGTGAAATTTAAGATGAAAGATATGGGATTGGCAGATGTTATTCTCGAGGTTAAAGTCACAATAAATTCAAATGGATTTTCATAACCCAATCTCATTATGCTCAAACAATATTAGAGAAATTTAAAAACTACTCTAATAGTACGGAAAAAAAACTCCGTTAGATCCCCAAATGCACTTGACAAGAATTCTGGTGAAACATTTTTCACAAAACGAGTATGGACGAGTGATCGGAAGTCTCATGTACTTGATCAATTGTACTAGACCAGATCTAGCGCATGCAGTAAACGTACTTAGTCGATATTCGAGCAATCCAGGTCATACACACTGGAAAGTTATATCGAGAGTACTCAATTACTTGCGCTACACCAAAGATTTTGGGCTTCACTATAGTAAAGAACCAGCAGTTTTCGAATGATACAATGACACTAACTTGATATCAGATTCTAAAAACTCAAAATCCATGAGTGGATATGTCTTTACTCTAGGAGGAGCAGAAATGTCGTGGAAATCAATCAAACAAACAATGCTAGCCAGATCCACCATGGAATCTGAGTTCATTGCCTTAGACAAGGCAGCAGAAGGATCTGAATGGCTTAAAATTTTGTTGGAAGATATTCCCATGTGGGAGAAACCTGTACCAGCTTTATGAATACATTGTGATAGTCAATCAGCTATAGCCCGGGCTCAGAATAATCTCTACAAAGTAAATCTCGTCACATCAGAAGACGACATAAAACCATTAGACAACTTATCTCAAATGGTGTAATCACATTAGACTACATCAAGTCGGCTGACAACCTATCAAATTCATTCACTAAAGGTTTTCCACGAGATATTGTTTCTAAATCATTAAAAAGAATGGGTTTAAAGCCTATAACGAATGAGGATGCTTGATTGAAACCCTACCTATCATGACTGGAGATCCCAAGATGTATGTTCAAAGGAAAAACAAAATCTAACAAAATATACCAAGAGCACTTTGAGACAATGTAGTCTCCTCTCCTCCAGCTCCTAAGATGATAACAGTGTTAATAAATGTGAAAATGATAAGCATGAGCTTTTCATGATTCCATATCTTCTAAAGCGAAGTATTACTCAATACTTTTCATGGTCAATCACCTAATGAGTGTGAAATGCGGCCGTTTCTAGGAGAATGGATGTAAGGCTATATTCTCTAAGTTCACTCATGAAAACCAAGAATAGTACAGGGCCACAATGAACACAATAGATAACTAAGTTCTATGAGAAAATGAAGTTGTGTTATGCATGTTGTCTTGGTATACATAAAACACAGGTTGATTCAAGACATCATGTTCACCTTCTGGTAAAGTAAACCTGACATATATTAACTATGAGTGGTTCAAGGCTTAAAAATGCCACGAAACACAGTGAATTTTCATAAACACTCTCGATAAGTCTGTCTGTCTAATCAATAATAGTTTAAGTATAAGTAACTAGAGTCTATCGAGTCTGCATTTAGTTTACATATGTTTAGAGTCATTTCTATTCATGTGAGGGATTTTTGGATCTAAAAGTCCACGGCTTTTTAAATGAATGTGAAAAAGTAATGAATGGGCTGAGATGTGAAAAGCCTAAAAAAATAATATAACACAAAATTGTGTTTCTCCTACATCGAAGAGAATAAGAGAAAGTGAGGTGTTTATATATGGCATCTCACAACCTTGTTTCAAACAGCTGGGAAAGAGCGGAGGGTCCCACGCGCGCGCCGCCGCCGGCGTTCGGCCGGCTCGGTTTGGCATGGGCGTGGGCGTGGGCGTGGGCTTGGGCGTGGGCTTGGGCATGGGTCTTGGGTCTTGGGTCTTGGTGGAGGGCCTCTGGCCCAATATGATTCGTTTTAGACAAAGTTAAGCTCAATATTTTTGCAATTTTAATTCCAAAAACAGCATGACGTATGTGTTTAAACGACGAGTAATTCGTCTAAAACAACAGGAAGTTTATTTGTTCGAAATAGATCAAAACGAGTCAATAGAAGAGATCTTGCGGAGGAAGTTTCTCAACGCACTACTCCTGAGATTTCCGAGAGATTTTCACTACCGTTTTGAAAAAACGCTCCACTACTCTTCTTTATAAACTCGTCTCCTCCTTCCTCATTTCTTACCGTTTTCACAACGAAAACTAGCAATCAAAACCCCTATGTGTAAGTTTATTAGGTAGAGAGTGTTTCTTAGATTATTAGTTCGTAGAGACATTTACGGGTTAAGCGTGAATCGTCTATCATGATTGTATCCTGGGACTCTATTTCGTACATATCCGTCTCGACTTCATGGTCTATTTTCGATAACGTTTTTCATTTCTTCTTTTGAATCGTATATTTTCTTAACATCGCTTTATTTATATCATTTATGTCAATTCGGTTTTTCGGCTTCTACACCTTCATGGCTGGTGGTGACGAACACGGCGTCTCCGGTGGATCTTCATAAACTCCCACATGGCAAGGCTCCTTCGATATGTTGAGCAAGGGTGATGAGCATTACGGCATGGCGAAGCTCTCCTCCTCCTCACACAAAACGTTACATACCCAATAAGATGAAAGCTAACGAATAACTATAAAGGAGAGAGTATAGGAACGAGGAAGAGAGGACACGAGTGGTGGTGATGGTGGTGGACGTGAGAAAGAGATTAATGGAGGGGGCTAGTCACGATGCACCCTTTTTTTAATTTGTTTTACTAGGTTAAGGAAAAGAAATATATACGATTATAAATGGTTAGGTTTAAGAAATGGTTTGATTCAGTACAAAATCAAATTAACCGGTTAAGAAAACCGGTCGTGACACCGTAATTATAAAATATAGCGTAAAAAGATGCAATTTTTATAGAAGAATAGGTTGATATAATAAATAACTCTGATTATGTCATCAATAGTCTGTGGACTATAGAATCTTTTATTTGCAATTCTGTCTACTCTATGAAATAATATTTATCTTAACAATAGTAGAAACTATATTTGGAATATACTTTTCATGCATTCCAAAATATTAGGTAAGAGCGATTTTCAATGCTAGATAATACTCCATTTGTTTCATTATTTTTGTCGTTTAGGTTTATTCACACATAAGAAAACTTTAATTTTTAATATTTTGAAAAAACCATTACTTATGCACATGACTATATTTCAACCAACAAAAAATAGACTGGTGAATATTATTAATAAATTTTGCATTGAAGTTCCAAATCGACACTTATTTTACAAAAACATTTTTCAGAAAAATGCCAATTAAACTGAAATGGAGGGAGTCAAGAGAAATTAAAGAGTTACTCGATAAAATTGAAAGACATGGACTACCTCTAGACATTTAATCAATATTTCATCGTTATTCTCCAGACTTTGAAATAAACTGTCATCATGACGTTTATGTATCTTCTTTAGTTAATTAATATAATCAGAAATTATACAAAAATAAAGAGATTTATATGTGAATGATAATAACAAATTCCACAATTTAAGAGAAAGACATGTACATTGAACGAAAAAATCACATCTGTAACCATCCTTAGTGCATTGACAAGCATGATTAAAAAGCATCTTACAAAATAACAGAGTATGTATTAGTATGTGATGCAGATAAGTATTTGGAATATTTCCAAATATCTTATTATTTATTTTATTAATTATAGATAATTATCTTTTATTTGTATTTTTCATATTTTAGTGGTTTTCCTATTTTAAATAAGATTAGGGTTTTCTAGATTTAAGGATTTATTATAAATACACATTGAAGCCTAAAGTTGTATTTAGAGTTTATAATTAATAAACTAGTTGTTGCTTTATACCTTGTTCGATTTGATTAAATTCATCAAGCATGAAGTTGGTCTCAAGAAGCTATCGAAATAAACTCTTGATTGATCCAAGAACATGTCTCTAAGAACCCTAAAGTTCCTTGATCGACCGATCAACCCATTTTTACGTTGCATCAGTTGGTATCAGAGCTGCGTTTCTTTGATTTCTTACTCGAAGACGATTCTGGATGTCATTGTGAGTGCGAACATCTATCCTATCCAGGACGAAAGTCCCTTTGTGGAGAGAGAAGAGAACTACGAGATCTATCGAGAGATCTATGGTGATCCGATCTACGACATTTATGAAGACGATGTTCATATTGTCGACTTCATCTTTAAAGAAGAAACTTTTGAGAATCTGGGCAGTGCAAATTTTGTGCAAAAAACGATTATTGATAAATTTGGATATACATAGATCTGTGCAAAAATCGTGCAGAATCAAGTTTTTGGAAAAGTTCTGGAAAATCCGCAACGTGCAAATTTCGTGCAGATTTATACAATTCTGGTTCCAAGAACACGATTGAAGATTCGAGGACGAGTTTTCTTAGAAGATATTTCGGAACTGAAAACCATGGTGAAGATTCGAGGACGAATCTTCTCAAACCCGGAGAGAATGATGCAGATAAGTATTTGGAATATTTCCAAATATCTTATTATTTATTTTATTAATTCTAGATAATTACCTTTTATTTGTATTTTCCATATTTTAGTGGTTTTCTATTTTAAATAAGACTAGGGTTTTCTAGATTTAGAGATTTATTATAAATAGGCATTGAAGCCTAAATTTGTATTGAGACTTTGATAATTAATAAAATAGTTCTCGCTTTATACCTTATTCGATTTGATTAAATTCATCAAGCAGGAAGTTGGTCTCAGAAACTATCGAAAGAAACTCTTGATTGATCCAAGAACAATCTCTAAGAACCCTAAAGTTCCTTGATTAACCGTTCAACCTATCTATCCGCTACATCAATATGGCTATAACATGATTTAAATACAATGATATTAATAACATATCTTGGTGCATGTATAACTTACTTATGTTTAGCATTAATCGCTTTTACGACAGGAGGATTGAACAAAACTTCAGAAACATTGTTAACCACTCTAACAATGAATTCACCAGAACCTTCATAGACAATAATACGGTTTTCAGTAATACAATTTATGAATATCTGATAGGGTTGATATTTACCACTTTTAGGCCATGATATCAGCCCTATTTAGAGTCTATTATATATGTTAGGAGTATGTTTTAGAGTATCTTCAGGTTCAGGTACGTTCTGGAGAACTTTGGTGATTCTGGAGCTTTTTGAGATGCAGAACTGCACAGATGCGTCAGACGTTTACCAGAATATCCTTCCACGACTTTAAACCCTATTTATATGTTTCTATGCCATGGTTTAGGCAACAAGCTTTATTTTATTAATAGTTCTAGGTTAGGAGAGAAGAAGGAACTCCTTTAGAGTTCTCCTGGAACCCCTTTGGTTTTACATTTCTTTCTATTTTATATCTATTCAGTTTATGCTTTGATCTATCATGTATGAGTAGATCAATCTGCTAGGTTTAGGTTTTCTAGGTTTTGATGGATTAGCCAAACAATAGAACTGTTAGGATGATTATTAGATCTATAAATAGGATTTTTCTTAATGCCTTTTTCTAGAGTAATTAACTAGAAACTTGATCATAGGATAGTTAGGCGCACGCGAGAGCATGGTCAATTACCTGAATATAATCCTGCTGATCTAGGTTGTTAGAAACAAATGAGAGTTTATCGAGGAACCTAGTGAACATATTGAATTAGGTCGTAGTGCTTGACTCAAGCGACCATCGATCGATGCTAGTTCAATAGCATTGATCGACGGTCAATCGAAGTTCACAACGAGAGTTGGAACAAAGACTTTGTCAAGAGATTAGACTCGCAGCGAGAGCTGGTTGTCTTTTATATTAGATATCGAGTTCTATGACTAATACCCTTAGCTTCTATCCACTATAATCGTCATTACCTGAATGAAACCCTAAATCTAAAAATCCTTTCTTCCATCAAACAACTCCTTGATTTACTTGCTTTATTATTTATCACTCTATATAATCTGACCCAGCGTAGTCTGAAACTCAAGTATATTATGTGAGATATCAAGTCCCTATGGATACGATCCTTAAGTACTGCAATCGATCTCTTATTTGAGAGAGT